>OY723283.1:2148088-2263542 GCA_963210315.1 Rhynchopus euleeides
CAGAACTACGCACAACCAACGCAATTTGGACCTTTCAACAACACCATTCACGGTACTTCGATTTTGGGTGGGAAAGATGGGGCAAGGAAGTGGCAAAAACTGCGAAGAAGGTCAAAAATTTTCACATTTTCATCAGAAACCATATTCAACGGATTCCAATTTTCGGGTGAAATCAAGCAGGTTGGCACAATGGCTCATGTTCACCCAAAAATGCACCTACCAAACCTCTTTTGCTTGATTTTTGGGACGGCATGGGTGATCCAGAGGCCAAAAATCACGATTTTTTCACCAATTCCTTCGACAACGGACAGTTCCAGACCACAAGGACCACATTTTGGGGTCAGAATTTTCTCGGTCAAAAAATTCGAAAAATCTGAAATCTCTCGGAATTTTGAGCATTTTTTGAGATTGGCATGCCCATTTTAGACCCTTTGCGTGGCTCTAAACCCAAAAATTTGCTCGAAAATGGCCTCAAATAGCCTAAAACAGCCCATTCTGGCCACCCCGAAAAAAAAATTCGAAAAGGGTCCCCCTATAGAAGTTGCCCAAAAATACCGAAAATAACGCGGTATTACCGGTAATAACGGTAATAACGTTACCGATAACGTTATTACCGTTACTGATAACGGTATTACCGTTACCGATAACGGTAATAACGGTAATAACGTTACCGATAACGTTATTACCGTTCCTGATAACGGTAATAACGGTATTACCGTTATCGATAACGGTATAACGCGGAAAAATAACGTTACCGATTTTCGGATAACGTTATTCGGCCGTTCTGGAACGTTATTAACGGTAAGTTATTTTACCGAAAAAATAACGGTATTACCGTTACTGGTAACGCAATAACGCCCGATGTATGTATAATAGTTGACATGCAAGTATTATACATGTATAATACATGTAAAAATCGGTATTTTTACATGTAAAATTTACAAGATCCCACCGTGTAAGCGACCCCCCAGAAAATTACCCCAGCCACTGCCCCCCCCCCCGTTCCTTTGCCTTTCCCAGAGAGACCTTGCCCGCAAGATGTATCGTTGTCTTTACAAGATGGTTTGTTGTGCGGGTTGGCGCGGAATGCCATTTGTTGCGGTTCGCCTGTCGCAGTGCGAGGGTGCAGGATGGCACGGCAGAACGGATCCATCCGTTTTCACCTCACGAGGCCTCATCATGTTAGGCTGTCATGATGAAGCAAAACACTGCTTGTAGTGAGTGGAGGGGGAGGACTGCACGCAACGAGAGGAGGAAAAAAATTGAACGAATATGCCGTGAACCTGCCACGCTCCACGCCAAGTTGTAATCTGCTCTGCATGCCACGACGCCCTGAAAAAAATACAGCTGCAGCAACAGCTGCCCTCCAACCCGAGATGCACGCACATGCCATTCTTGTCCCTTCGTTGACCCCCCCCCCCCCCGCTTCTCCGCCACCACAGTGGCAACAATCATAACACAAGACATATTTCCCGCTCAGCATTCCTAACAACAACAAGCCTGCTATTTACAACACAGACAGAGCCCCGCTAGCTGCTCTGCATATTGTCTTTTGAGCCATACTGAACTGAGGAGGAGAGTGTGTTGCGTGCTGTGTCTTCGCATGTCCAAAGGGCCCCATTCCATTCCGGAGTGGCCTTTGCGTTCCTTATCCTGGGTGCATTGTATTGTGAGTACCGCTGGTGCCTATGCCGCATCCGCGATGCTCAGCGTGCAGTGTTGTGCCGTATCTTGATGTTGATTTTTTTTTTACCTTGCTTACCTTTGAGACACCTCCCATCACCACCCCCCTTCCAGGCGTTTGAGAGTCGTCCTTCCCCCCCCGGTGAAACAAACGAAAACAAACCATGCCATTGGTGCCCACCCCTGGAACACACCACCCCCTACCCTTTTGGAAGAACCACAGAGATCGGTCTGTCCAGAGGGGGCCACCAAACGCCATGCATTCTATTGGGGATCCCGCATCTCCCTCCTCTGCTGTGCCCAACCGACCTCTACGCACAAACGCCCTGTGGCATGATGTGCAGGTTGGGTCAGGGCAGGTTGGAGGGGAAGGCCTCGCTCCCCTGGACCCCTCCCCCCCCCCCCCCCCCCCCCCCCTGCCCCCTGACGAGAAGGGCTCGACACCAACTAACTCCGTGTCATGTCCAATTGGGGAGACGAGATGGGTGGAACCCCCAAACTCACTCCGGGTGACTGAGTCACGGCAAAGAGGTCCACACCAGCACAACGAACCGAGCCCGAACACCCCCCCCCCCCCTGTTTGTGAAAAGCCTTTTTGGCGTAATATGGGAGAGCGGGCCGGTTTGTCCTCGCTGAGGTGAGGTGGGTGGGAGGCAGGTGTCGCTCAGGCAGCCCTCATCGCGAGAGGTGCCAGAGGCACCTGTCACACCGCACGCACGCACGCGCACAGCGAGGTCCTGGTGAGGGGGTTGTCGGTGGGAAAACCGGCCCAGGGTGCTACTCTCTCCCCCCCTCCCTCCCACACTTCAATTGTCTTCTCCCCTAAACACTCGCACCCCCTGAGAGCTGAGAATAAGATACTCAACAGCAGCAACAAAACTTATTGAAGAAAAGGCTTCGAAGCAAAGCAACAGCAGCACTGGTCGGATGAGGACCCCCAACCCCAACCCAAGATTGTTCTGCGAAGCCTTGCCCTGTGTAGCCCATGCACTCTTGCCCACCCCCTGCAGGAATCGTGGGTGCCGTCTGCACCTATGGCCTCGATGTGGGGTGATGTGGAGCGGACTATCGAAAATCGCAAAGATGCGATCGACCGCCAACGCCTGTACTCCCTAGAGAAGCTGCTGGAGGAGAAGCACCGTGAGGTGGATAAAATCAGCCGCGAGCTGGAGCGGACGCAGAAGGTTGTGGAGCGCGAGCGCCTAAAGGCAAGCAAGGTGGAGGAGAGCCTGGTGGCAGAGCGGTCGCGGCAGGAGGGGTTCGA
Organism: Rhynchopus euleeides; assembly: GCA_963210315.1. Classification (NCBI taxonomy): domain Eukaryota; phylum Euglenozoa; class Diplonemea; order Diplonemida; family Diplonemidae; genus Rhynchopus; species Rhynchopus euleeides. Next base: position 2,151,036 of record OY723283.1, read on the forward strand.
AGCCAAGATAAAGCGTCTCGAGGCACGCGCCGAGTCGGCAGAGGCGGAGGTGTCATTGCAGGAGGCGGGCCTGGTGGAGATGGGCGACCTGCGATCCAAGCTGCGCGTCTCGGAGCAGGCAGGGGCCGCCCTCCGTGCACAGATAGGCACAGAGCGGCAACGTGCAGAGGAGTGCAGCCGTGCCCTGTCCGATGCGCACGACCGCTTCTCACGGGAGCTCTCCTCAAAAGGAAGCGTCGAGACAAAGGCGGCAGTTCTCGAGCGTGAGAATGCGGCGTTCAAGCAGGAAGCCTCGAGTGCCCGTGCAGAGGCAGAGCTTCTCCGCGAAAGGTGCGAAAAGCTTATGAATGCCGCCTCCTCCGATGCAGAGTCGCTGCAGGCGCGTGCGAAGCAGCTGGAGTTCCGCCTGGAGCGAGCAGACACTGCAAGTGAAAAGCTCGAACATATGATAGCCGATATCGACACCGCAAACGCGCGCGCGCGCGAGCTTGCGAGGCAACTCGCTGTGGAAAAGACAGAGCGCGGCACAGTCGAGTCACTTGCGAAGCATCAGGCAGGTGTGATTGAGGACCTCAAGCAGCAACTTGAGAAGCTCAAGAGTGCTTCGGCCCTCTTGGCTGGACGGCAGGAGCAGGCCGAGCTGTCGCTGTTGATGGTGCGCACTGGATACTCGCCTGCCCGCGAGGAGGAGACCATCACAGGCGTGAAGCGGCAGCTCGCGCTGGAGCGCCGGGAGCACGCCGTGCTGAAGATGCAGCACGAGGAGGTGTCGCGGCAGCTGGGCGCCATGCGGGAGCTGCACGACCCCCCGAAGCCCCACACAGCTTCACACAGCCCCACACACTCGGGCGCCAGGCCCGCCTACAGCAGTCCCCTGCAGGGCGAGCGGCCCTACCCACACACACACACGTCGCCCATCGTGACCCCGCCGCACCCCAGATACCCCTCGCAGGGAGCGTATGACTGCAGAACCCCCGCTAGCCCCCAAGACAGCGCGCCTGTGTGGGAGGTGCCCAACACGCAGGGCGCCAAGCTCTCCCTCTCCCTGTCTGTGCAGGAGGAGGTCCCTAGCCAGGCATCGATCCGACCCGCTGTGTCGAGCACCGCGAAGAACCTGGCAGCCTCTGTGTTGGGGCACACCCACCCACACTATGGCTCCAAGCTTGGAGGAGCGCAGCCGAAGTTTCCTACCGTGACACCGCCGCCCACTGCACGGCTCGCTGCTGCTGCTGATGACGCTGCGAGCGACTGCAGCTTCACGGAGGACTCTCCACGGACTAAGCGCCTCAGCGGGAGTGAGGCGATGGTCCGCCGTGCAGCGATTCTCGATGCTCAGGACACTGCGACCGTTGCCACGACAACGCCTGTCACGTCACGGCTTGAAGCCCTGGTCTCACACCAGAAGCAGCTTGCCATGCAGAAGAACACATTCTTAATGCCCACGGGTTGGGTCTCCGACGCCTCACGTGCCCCCGCAGGAAGCGATTGATATAGATGTATTATTCCGTTTCTGTTTGTACACCCCCACCCCCTCCCGCTTCCTCGCCTAGCCCCGCTATCCCCCCTGCTCTCAGATGCTGCGCGGATAACAGTTGCTACCCCCCGCTCTCCCACCCCCTGCCCCCGTCCTTTGCTGCTGCCGTCGCTGTGTCCCAGCCCCTTTGGCCCACTCCACACTCATCACACGGCAGGTGGGTGAGGGTGGGGGCCCTTCTCACTGACAATGCTTCGCGGCGCGTGCGCGTCGCTATCGAGACAAGGTGGCACCTCTATGGTTGCAGCGGCGCAGGCTCGGAAGCCTGCGCCGGTGGGGCAGGCATGCGCCACACAGGCGAGGTTCGCGACACGTGTCGGTTTCTGGAGGATCCGGCGAAAGCTGAGGAACCCGTTCCCGCGGATAAAGAAGCCGCAGATGCTGTCGGAGGACACGCGCTCGCAGGCGCATTGGTACTATATGATGGCATACCACTACGAGCTGAAGAAGTGGCGGAAGATCTTCCAAGATGCAGTCCGACACCAGGTCACAGAGTATGAGATGTCGACGGAATATGTGAAGCACGGAAAGCCTGACGCTGCTGTCAGGCAAATGCTCGTCCTGAAGAGGGGGTATGCGCCAGGCGATACACGCCGTCTGACTGTCCGGGACAACCCGTTTGCCATGACTGGCGTGTCGCGGACGATGGCGAAGGACTACAAGACGGGTTTCATGCAGAAGGGTCGTCTTTCCATCATCATGGAGGCACAGAACAAGACAATGGAAGAGGCGCGGAAGGTTGTTATCGAGCGCAAAGCCAAGTCTCTCGTGCACCGTGCGAAGATGAACATGAGGAGTACGAAGGGTGGTCTCCTGGGTCGTCTGAACGAAGCACATCGGGGGGGCAAAGCGAGTGTTCACGGCGTGGAAGTAACCAACGTATGCCTTTAGCCAGCTTTGGTTTGAGGGGAGAACGAGGGGGGGGGGGGTCGCGCATACGCGTCACCTCCTCCACCCCCGCCAACCACAAGGAGAAGCCCGTCCGGCGAGAACCGCACACGCCGCACAGGCGCCGGGGGTGGGGGGGTCGGGGGCAGTTTGAGGGTTGTCTGGGAGCTGGAGGGGTGGGGGGGCGGGGGTCACGGGCGCATCGAGTTTTTGGGGTGGAGGTGCCCTTGCTCCACCACCCCCCGCCCTATCGCACCACACCACACCACGTCCGCAGCGTGTCGACCTTGAAGGCTTCGGGGAGGAAGGAGGTGACGGAAAGGAGAACGCCACTCAGCCGCGCCCCAGGAACTCATATGTCTTCCACGACAGGGATCCCGAAACCCATCTGTATGAAACGTGAAACGCACCGTGCTTGAGAGCCCTCACACACACATCCAGCGCATATACCAGGTTCACCAACGGCGCATCCAGCCCCCTCCATGTGTGGAACCCAAGTGTAGTGGCAGTACCCTCGGGCTTGCTCGGTGCGGTGCGACATACGCGAATCAAAAAAAACGGGGGAGTGGGCACGGAACTGGCTGTAGCGTGGCACAATGCATCCACTGCCACCCACTCGTCTTCTCTCTCCCTGACAGGCTCCGAATCCTTCACAAGCCGGAGTTGAACTTCTCGCCCGTTGGTGTCCACCCAATGAAGGATCATTCGCGCAACTTGGAGGTATGTCGATGAAAGTAAAAACCGCCATGCATTGCCCCGTCCATTCGCAGGTGCAAGCCGCCCCAGGCTATTCAGTGCAGGGCAGTGGGTACATCTTTACTTCGAGGTCTCAGCTAGCAAAAGACTTCGATTTCCCTTTCGAGGTCGAGATGAAGTAGACTGACACCCCCTCCGAGGGCGGCAAGCCCAGCAGCGGGGAGGGGGGATCGAACGAACGACATACACACGCTGTTGGAGTCGGGTTCCCTCACCCATACCCACCCCCCCCCCCCCCCCGCCCTCCTAACCTTTTATTGTGTGGGCGACTGTCCCTGGGGGTGCTTTGGTGCTTTGGCAGTGCAGCCTTTTTGAGTTTCGGTTGGGTTTGACCCTCGCATCCCATGGAGTGTGAACGGCGTCGAACCCATCTTTTGGTGTTCTGTTCCCCCCCACCCCCCTCACTCGCCCGCCATCCCCGTGGCCAAATGCGCACCCAACCGCCGACACCACCCCACACCACGCCACCCCTCCTGCAGTCCTTCGACGTTTTACAATCCCCAACAACACAATCAGCAAAATGGTTACCGGCCGCCGCACCCGGTCTGCGACCCTCACCTCGCGCACGAGCGATGAGTTCCGGCAGTCAAGCGAGCACAGGAGTGTGTCTCCGACGTGTGAGAGCAAGCCGCTGCTGTGCAAGTCGCAGTTCCCTGTGGCAGCAGCCCCTGTGCCCCGCAAGCAGGGCCAGGCCGTGGCGAAGGCTGCGCCGTGCAGCCTTGGAGGCACACAGGTGTACGACCTGTGGGCCTGGCGCTACGGGCGTGACCGTGAGTGGAGGAGCGTGCGCGACTGCCAGCTCACCGTCGGGCCGAAGGCGATCCGTGTGACGAAGGACGGGCGCCTTCTGCAGGAGGTGGACTTCTCCCTGATCCAGGACATCATGCACTACACCACGAGCGGCCGTGCCATCGTGAGCTCGCGCTCCGGCAATGCGCTGTTCCTCTCATTCGAGAAGTCGTGGCACCAGAAGTTCCTGAAGGGCACGAAGCGCCTCCCCTTCCCCTCCCGCAGCATGGCCTACGGCGAGTTCTTTGCGCAGCAGAAGGCGATGACCTTCCCGGACGAGCCTGCGGAGGGGGCACACGACGACAACGCGAGCAGCAGCGGTGTCAGCGACTCGACGGTGGGCACCGTGCCCCAGCAGCACACCCCCACCCAGCCTGCGGCAGCCTCCCCGGAGGGGCAGCTGCTCCTTTCGCTGCAGAAGCAGCTGCAGGACCTGCAGGTGCGGAACGAGAAGCTGTCCGTGGCAGTGTCGCACATCGGGGCACCCGCGCAGCCCGTGGGGCAGATGCAGGGCTACGCACAGCAGTACCCGACACAGCAGTACACCAACGCCGTGCCGCAGCCCGCACAGCACCAGCAGGTGTACACTCAGCAGCCCTACGCACAGCCGCAGTGGCAGTACCAGCAGCAGGCGGCACCCATGTTCACCCCGACACAGGGTGCGGGTGGGGAGCTGCCCGGGGCTGTTGCACGTGGCTATCCTGCGATGCCCGCACAGATGGGCCAGGGGCACATGTCCACCATGCCGCAGGTGCAGATGCAGCCGTACCGTCAGGTCTGATTGTCTGAATTCTTCACTTCAATCGGTGAATCAAAGAAGTGCGGATCCCTCCGCACACAGCAGAACCCTCTGTCACAGCGGTGCGAAGGGGCTGAGAGGCAGGAGCGGCCCAGAGCCCCCCCCCCCTCTCGAGGGGGAAGCCTGGGCATCTGCTGTCTCTCATCACCCCCCTGCTTGAAGGAGGGCAGCAAAAAAATACGAACAAAAATAACCTTATCTTGAAATCGGACCTTCGGGTCCCCCACCCTCACTGCGCGTCACTTTTTCTGCTCTCAAGGAAATGTACCACGTTTCCGGAGCTCAAACGGATCACAAAATACCCCCCCCCCCCCCACACCCACCACCCGCCCGCCCCCCCCCCCTTCTTTTCACCCTGAGCAAGACATCCCCTCCCCTGTGGCTCGCCACGAGGGAGGGTTTGTGTGTGTTCTGAAACATGTTGTATTCTTTCCCGCCCCCCCTCGCCTCCCCACACCCTCCCGTGATGTTTTTGTTCTGATTTTTCACCAAATCTCTTCATCCATATTTCATGCATTTCATGTTTCGCGTCCTCCGTGCACAAGGCGCACAGGTGTATTGCTGCAAGCTTTATAGATAGGCACTGCCCTGTGTGTCTGCTTGGGGGGCGGCGGAGTGCAGCGGGCTGCCAGCAGAGTTTTGTGGCGGCTCGTGTTGTTCTCCACGTTGGTGTGGTTTGCAAACGAACCACACAACGACGTACAGGCTCAATTTATTTGCGCACAGCTTGTCTTGTCCGATCTGTTCTCTGACAGATCGTCAAGGCTACCAACATTCATTTAGGAAAAAAAAGGTGGTTTGTTTGTGCGTGCAACTCGGGAATTGGGATATCGGTTGTAACATTCTCGTGCGTGTTACTTCACCACCGGGGCTCTGAGATGTATTTCTTACGGGGTGCAGTATTGTTTGCCTTTTTGATGCTCTCTGAGCCTAAAGGCAAAGGTACTTCTCCCCAATTCTTCGGACAGGATGGTCCCTCCAAGAGGTGCAAACAGTGGCCTCGGAATGAGTGGGAGAGCCACGCTGTATTCATGCATTCTGGAGAGAGTGGGCAAGGGCCCCGCAGCTGAACTTCTGTGCGGGAGGGTCCTCATCGGCCCGTCTCCTTCCTTTTGGGGATGATGTTATGTGCATCCCATGTTCATGACAAGCATCCAAAAAAAAGGGTATCGACCAGATCGAGAGGTCTAAAAAAAGCTGAGAGTGAACACCCCTCTTTATTTTGGAACTTGCCATACGTGTCTCCTAGATTGCCTCTGCAATGCAGTGTCTCGTAGCTTATTGATGTCGCCGTGTCGAACATCTATTCCGGCCCCTCAGCTGCTGCTTTACTGTTTGTCCCTTTGAGGGTCTGTTAGTGTTTATTTTTTAAATCGTGTGGCGGCATTTTTACTTCTTCATTGCGCGTAACCTATTCTTAGCCGCCACACATCTGTCACCATTTGTCCTTGGTACCTACTACGAGTACTGTTCTGAACTGATATATCGTCTCACATCATATCCTGTGCCTGTGTGTCTTCGGGGCCGCCCCACTTGTCGCGCGGCGGCCAGGAGCCATGACCCACGGGGTCGGCTCGAGGTGTTGTTGAGAATTTGGGAACCTGACCGAACACGGCATGTCCGTTTCCCTCTTTCACAGAGGGGATCTCTCTGATCAGCATCCCCGTCACCGCGCGGCACTGCCCGTCGATACTTATTTTTTCGTTTTTTTGTTCTCAGTATTGCGTTCGTCACTCGCTGGCGGGACTGCCATCCGTGATTATCTGTTCGTGATCATCCGTTGTATAATACTATTATTGCGGCAGATTACAGTGCGGGTGCCGAACCCAGACCCGCACTCACACAGCGAAGCTACGTTGATGCTGCGTTTGGCCCGGAAAAATCCCATCAGATCAAAGAGCTGAAGTTTAATCCAGCAGAGAAATTGTCCAAAACCAAATGACCCTTTTTCAAGTGCGTGCGTGCTCTTATGTTTTTTGCATTATCCTAAACTCATAATGCACCAAGGGGGATCTCGGAGGCGGTGGACCCTCAAAGAAAAATCAGTCGCTTTATCCGATGGCTGCTGCTAGCAGCCGCTGGCCCTTATTCTTCTATTTCTTTCTGGCTTGTCTTGCGCGTTAACAAGCTTTGCGTATTTTCCCATCAAACCACCCGCCCTCCTTCTCTGCCCCCTGAGGGGTCGCTATATTACGCACACGACTTTCGCGGAAAGTGTCATTCAGTTCTGCCAACCGTGCCCTCTGCACACCAACCCCCTTCATCGAGGGGGGGCGGTGGCAAGCGAAGCACACCAGCAGAGGAAGAGCTGAACTGGCGCTTTTGGAAAGGTGCACTCAAGTCGAATGTCTGCCGCACCAGGGTGGAACAGCAGACGTTGTCAGACAAGCATGGCAAGCCCACGTGGCTTAGCTCACGCGCCGAGACGGATTTTTGTGTGTGGCGCCTCTGCTCTTTCAGTCCAGTGCAAGGAGGAACAGCCGCCCTCGAAATTAGTTACTGCCGAACAAACAGTCGGTGATCCCGAACAGGCCTTCTCGGGAAGTGCAGGTGGGTAGAGGCCTTCGCGAGGTAGGGGAGTGTCGGGTCGACCCATCTGTCCAAGCTTTGAATCCGAACAAAATATGGCAGGGACTGCTCAGTTCAAAAAGCCACCGATGTCCCCCCCCCCCCCCCACCCCTTACAACAAAACAAACGAATTGTGCGTGACTCTCTGAGAAAGTCTTTCAAAGAAAGGGTACGGTACTCGCTTCTTTCCCGGGGCGCTGCATTCCTTTTCTCCATGCCGCATGAAAACAACTATGTAGACGGGATAGTGTTGTACTCTGTAGATAGGCATGTTTGCATGGGCAGTGGTTTTGTGTATGTGAAATGAACGTATTGAGTGGGCCGCAGCGCGCATGCCTGCATGTCCGGTGGTCCACGCAGTATTCAGTTCGCGACCCAAAGCTCCTGTCTTCCACCATGTCGACGCGGGTTTTGGATTTCAATTGCAGCCCCCAACAAGCCTTATTTCGGACTGGGTGTCAATCATGCAGATGGTATTGCCCAGTTCCCCGTGATCCTTTCGTGGTTTGAGCCAACCTGCCGCAGTGGGACAACCACCAGCTCCTCTGAGGGTCTGTGTGGAGGGTCGTCAAGGCAGTCACGACCAATCCACCAAAAATCAACAAACAGCACAATTGCATGTGTGTGCTGGGAACAGCGAAATCCAACCGCTTGGCCACCCATCCCCATTTTTTTTCTTTTCTCAACCCCCGCCCCCATCCCGTGCATGCTGGCTTTATTGCCTCTTCCTACATCTTGTCAACTTACTTGACGCCTCCCTCATCCCCCTGATCCTTGTGTGCGTACTATGGGAATTCCAAAAAATGCAGCCTCCCACTGCCTACTGCTTCACCCCCTCTCCCCCCCTCCCCTTCTCTTGCTCATCCATGCTGTCTCAACACGGTATTGGCGACGACTACGATTCGAAATCGAAAAAATATATTCATTGGACAGGACGGGTCTGTGCAGTCGCCTAGCTCTCACAGTACCTGGGATTGTCGAAATATCACGCCGGAAGAAGTCCGGAGAATTTCTTGATTCTCTCAGAATCCCTGAAATCAAACGATAAAAAGGGAGTCAAAAAGGACAACCTCTTTTGTTTTTCAGTTTGAATCGGGTGCATCTCGCGCAAGCGTCTTCCAACAGGAAGGAACAAAAATACGTTCAAACAGAAACAGAGGGTGTCTTCGCCACGCACGGTGCCGAAAACAAAGCGTTTTGTTGGTGTATTTCCTCCTATTCTTCATAGGTGCAAATCGCCGAGACATGCCGGATGTTTTCCGATAGCGAGACCCCCATAGATTTTGACGAGCCAATCGTGATTGGGTTTGTAAAGGCAATTGGTGTGCGCGGAGCGACGACAAGAGGGCGAAGTATAACCAATGACGCATATCGGGAGGCTTCTCCGGGAGACCGGTGGGGTGGGCGTGCTCCGGAGAACGTGCGTCCCAATCGAATGAACACTTCTGATCAGAATACTTTTGTGTGAGACGAAGCCCCAAAATCTGAGGGCTTCCTCCATTTTTTGTTCGGTTATCCATTCATATGACCCCACCCCATCCCACCCCCCCTGAGTGCGTGCCTGCGTGCGTGGTATTCTCTCGAGATCGGCTGTATGAGTTTGCTTTCCCAAGCTTTCGAACAGGCCGCCAAGGCGTATCCCTGCCGCTGCTTGTGGGAGGGGAACCCTCGGTGGCGCTGCGTATCGCACACAAACAACAAACCAAACAACATCATCATCTTCTTCTTTCACCTCCCCACCGCCACCCGCCACATGCGGCTTCTTTCAACGAACCACCCCTGATGTCGACCAGACTACGGCACTAACGCGGGGCCAACCAGGGGCTCAGTGGAGCTGACGACACCTCGAGGTCGTGGCTGCACTGCCCCCAGCAGGAACTCGGAAAATGGTCAAGCTCCAAGGTTCTCTTTGCCTTTGTTCTTTGCGGATATCTGCGTGTCCTGGCTCGATCCATCGATGCCAATATGCGCTGCAGCTGCAATTATCTCCAGAGAGTGCCTAGATTTGGCCTCGTCTGGCCTCGGTTTTTCCCCCGAGTTAGTTCATGTGGCATGGCCTGCATCTGTCTACACTGTATCGTTGTACGGTTCTTATGGTCGGTGCCTGGTGGTACAATCCAGTTGTCAGTCAGGGATCTCAGGTGTGCACGGTCTGGCTGTATGCCCCTTGCGTGTGTTGCATACAACCCCGGCACCACTTGCCCTGACACCAGCTATTTCCCTCCAACCCCTCTTCCCCTGTTCCAGTTGGATCGTGTTTGCCCCACCCCCCCACCCCCCCCGTGCTTTACCTCACGGTGGGATCTTGTAAATTTTACATGTATAACTACAAGTATATACATGTATTATACATGTATAATACTTGCATGTCAACTATTATACATGTATAATACATGTATATGCCTGAAATATACATGTAAAATACATGTATATCAAGTAAAAATACAAGTATAATACTTGCATGTCAACTATTATACTTGTATTTTTACTTGATATACATGTATTTTACATGTATATTTCAGGCATTTACATGTATTTTACATGTATAATACTTGTCATGCAAGTATTATACATGTAAAATACTTGCATGACATGCAAGTATTATACTTGTATTTTTACTTGATATACATGTATTTTACATGTATATTTCAGGCATATACATGTATTATACATGTATAATAGTTGACATGCAAGTATTATACATGTATAATACATGTATATACTTGTAGTTATACATGTAAAATTTACAAGATCCCACCGTGCTCCCAAGCCCAATTATTCCACCAACTTTCAGCCTTTGTCTCTCGAACCATGGAATTCGTGAAGCTCGAATTTATCACGTGGAGAGATCTCCGCAGTGAGGCTTTACATCACCTGGGGGTTCTGTATGTGCTCCCAACATGATCTCGACACACTTCATCAAATATGACGGCCTGGCAGCCTGGCTTCCACTACCTGGGAGGGGGGCCTTGAGGGCAATGTGGTGTAGGCATATCCTCACTTGAGGTTTCCAAAAAAGCAACCAAAAATACGGTGATCATTATCGAAGGCATTTGGCCAATTTGTTTCAGACAAAACGTTTCCTTGATAAAATCGAATAAAATAGGAGAGAACAACAGCGGCGCCCCCAACTCTTGTTTTGCAGGAAGCGGGGGCGGCGATATGACAGAACAGGCTTTCTTTTTTGCATACACGTTAAGTGTTCTAAGAAACCAGACATAACCAGAAGACCAACATCATGTTCGTGCTAGCACTTTTCCCTTTTGTCATCACACCCGTGCGCCAAAACAGGTTAGGCCTTATATTTGGCTGCGTTCAACGAAAAAAGACACTTCTTTCCGGAGTTTAGCTAGCACGATTCAGTTGGGCGATTCATTTGTCTGGTTTTTATGATACTTTTATGGTCGACAGCAAAAAAATCAGAAAAACCATGTGGCTTTTGTGAGCCATCCGATCATTTTTTTTACCCCGATTGGGAACGGTTTGCGTGGGGTGGGTGGCGGGGTGGGGTGGGGTGGGGTGCCGAAGCAAAGCGCAAGAAGATATGACCCACGTCTTTCACCCACACCGCTCGGGCCCAGCCTCTTGAGGCTGGGCCTGAACAGTACAAGCGTTTTAGACACTCCACCCCGTGCCCCGCCCACCCCCCCCCCCCGCATCAAAGCATCAAACATTTTTCAAAAAAAAACAAACAGTTTTTCTTACCTATCACACCCTCCTCCCCATCACCCCCTTCGCCCCATCTATTTTTTTGTTTCTCCCGGGCCTTGGCGTGTGTGCCTCCGGACCCTGTCCTTCCCCGTGCGTGCACAGGGCCCGGTAGGGGCACACCCAGGCTTGCACAGTGGCAACGCACATCCCACGAGCACACCTCAAAAATGGGCGCCGCCTCCTCTGGTCGTCTTACACGTCAGGTTGGTGGTCGTCATACCCCCCCACACCCCACCGTTTTAAAGTAGACAGGGCAGGGATCCACCTCTGAACGACAAAAGAGATCGTCAGTCAGGAGAGAGTTCGTAGGCAATAAAAAAAACGAACAAGCTGTGTGTGCCTGCAGTTTTCCTACCCCACCACCACCACCCCCTCCCCCCCCTCTTCCCGAAGAGTCCCCGAATGGCCCGAAAAGAAAAAAAGCCTCACGTTGCCCCCCTCCCTCCCTCCCTTCCTTCCTTTGTGCTCTCGACGCAGCTATGGGGGAAAGTGGAGGAGGCAACCACAAGATCACTGCTTAGGGGGGACACACTCCACCTTCCTGAAGGTCGTAATCAGCTGGACAGCTTCATGAGGTGATGGGCAGGCCATTTTGGAATTTGACACAACATCCCCCTCTCCCCCTCCCCGGTACCGCAACCAGATGCTGTACCGGAAATACAGCAGACGGAACCAAAAGGTGCATCCCTCCTCTGCTTCTCTCTCTCCCCCCCCCCCCCCCTCTCTAGCCTTGCGTGAACCCCGTGCCAAAAATGGCACTGCCCCCACCCCCACCCCCCACCCGTGGGTGACTGCCGATGATGCTGCTGTGATGACCCTTCCACCCCCACCCCGTCGACACGCCCCACTCACCCCGTCTCCCCCACCCCCCAACCCCGCTCTCCTCTGCCTTTGGCTGGCAGTTCGCCAACGCCAGCCCCAGAAAAATCGGGGTTGCGGGGGGGGGGGGTGGGAGGCGGGATGGGTGGGGCCTGTGGGCAAAGAACACAGGAGATAGTGGGGGGTTGTGTGCGTGCTTTCTCTCTTTGCGATTTTTTCCCTTGTGCGTAGCGTTTATATCTCACACGTGCCGGGGGGCCCCGTTTCTTTTTGCGTGGTCGGGGTCGTCCCTGGGGGATCAACAAAAAATATGCCTGATCATGTGAAAGCTTCGTTGCTCGAGGGTCTGGGCGGAAAGTGGTTGTTTGTTGCGTGTCCCACGTCGCTGTCTTTGTTCATAATGAAAAACGCCATGCTGGAGTGGGAAAAGCCTTTGCTCGCTAAGCGCAAGAAGTGGATATAGCGTATCAGTTCTCCTACAGCGGTTTCTCGTGAACCAACAACGATGCAGATCCGCTACGTCCAACATTGCCATCACTAAGTGCAGAAGAAGGGAGACCTCTATCCTAACAAAATATGGGTCATACACTTGGCACAGCTTGGTACAGAGTGAAGGCGCTTCCTCCCAATTGTCAAAGCAAATAGAGACGACCGTGTATCACGGCTTTGAAAAACCGTTCAAATCGTTCAAGCTGATCGCCCCCGGGTTTGGCTTGCACTCTCTTTGAACGCGAGAAGATTCATGCGTGGAGGTGTATTGTTATATCGATGATGCAATACCGCCTCAGGTCAAGATGTTTTGTTTAAAAAAAACGTGCAGTGAGTTGAGGGAAGCAGTCCAAAAAAGCATCGTACACTCTGCTCCTGAAAACAAATAGCAAAGCCCCACCCCACACCGCTAACCCCCCTCTTTCTTGAGGGAGGTGCTGAGCGACAGCGCAGGCAGTTTGATAAACACAGCGAGGCTCAACGTGTCCCGCCTTGCCGTGTTTCACTAAATGCCAGCAAGCCCTGTTAGCTTGGCGACGAAAAAGACGAGTGGGTTGGGGGGGCTGGCTGGGATCTGTGATGACGGCTTCCCCCCAGCTCCCCCGACTCCACCTGGTGCCCTCTGACAGAAGACCACTTCCCGTCCCCCCCTCCCTTCCACTGACGGAGCCCCGAATGGGTTTTTTCCCGACCCCTCCCCCGTGCAAAATCCATACATGGGAGGGGGGGGAGATTACCCAAAGAAGTACCTCTCTCAGAACGGAAGAATCGGGGACACTGTATCCGAGGGCATCTGCAGCAGCAACATCCCTGTTCTCCTCCCCCCCCCGCCCCCTCGTTCTCCCCTCACCACCGTGGACCTTGAAAACCCTGCTCCACTGTGGCAAAATCACTCTGAAAATCGCCGCTTGTTCTTTTTCTCCCTTTTTTTTGATTTTGATTTTTTCTCTCTCTTTTTTTTCACACACAACAAGAAGAAAGCTTGTCACAGTGAAAAAGATAGTTGGCAGCGCTTTGGGTGACAAACACAATCTACCTTGCCTTGTTGCTATGACTGTGCGCACACTCACACCAACCTTCATCAGGCAAAACACGTGGGAGGCCTTCGCTCTGTGCCACTGTGTGTCAAACTGTGTCACTTTGCAGCCAGTGTTGTGAGGCGGCTCACCATTCCTCACTTCTCTGCATTTCTGAGTCTTCAAAAAATATGCGTTCTGGGGTAATCAGGCTGGGGAAAAAAACAACAAATCACAACAAATCACACCCGATCACAACAGATCACAACAAATCACAAGGCAAATGTTGTGATTTGTTGTGATTTTTTGCGATTTGTTGCGGCCAGTTGTGATTTGTTGTGACTAGGTGTGACGTGGTGTGATTTGTTGTGACCAGTTGTGACGACTTGTGACCCTTTTGTGATGAGTTGTGATGAGGTGTGATCTGTTGTGATCTGTTGTGATCGCGATCCAAAATTTTAAATTTTTGAAATTTTGGATCGCGATCACAACAGATCACAACAGATCACACCTCATCACAACTCATCACAACTCATCACAAAAGGGTCACAAGTCGTCACAACTGGTCGCAACAAATCACAACTGGCCACAACAAATCGCAACAAATCGCAACAAATCACAACAAATCACAACATTTGGCGTTGTGATTTATTGTGATCGGGTGTGATTCGTTGTGATTTGTTGTTTTTTCCCCCAGCCTGATTACCCCACGTTCACTCTACTCGTCTTTGAAATAGGGGCGGGGGGGGAGGGGAGGGGGCGGGGGGGGACATGCTGCTGTGCCAGGCATGCAGCCTGCATGCCGACACACAGACGCCCTCCCTACTCTCCCTGCCTCCCCCCGCACTGCACCTCCCCTCTCTCCCTTCCCACCCCCATTGGATTGTTTCTCCAGGAGAGTCATTCCCCCCCGCCCCTGCTCCTACTACCGATTTACCTCTTATTGCAGACTTCACACCTGTGTGAGCAGTACGTCGCGTCGCCACAGACAGCCAACCAAGCGTGCTCTATACGCTAGCCCTGCCCAACGCCCAGCCCCATCCTTCATCAGGCAAAAGGGGGTGTTGATATCAGGGGTTTTGTGTAGAGCGCCCAACGCAAATCACAAGACAAAGCGATAGACAGACCGAGAACCTGGGTTTGCTGCTGAACGGTGTCGTAGCTTGTTCCCGCTCCTCCCTCCACCCAGACTGTCCCACCCCACCCTCCCACGCACCCCGATGCCTTGTGTGTCGCAACAACAGAAAGAAGGAGAACGGAAGTCGTGAGGGGTTCTGTCAGAATCTACCCATGGGTTGCACCCCCGGATGCTGTTGTGGCGTCTTGGGGTTGGGGTCGCGGCAAAGGTGCGGCCCCAACAGGGGCAAGACGGGTTTTTTGGGTTAAGAAATATTGGTGTTTTCCCAAGAGAGAGCATGTGCGCAGGGGGGGGAAAATCAATTCAAAACACAGCAACAGCAGAATAAGGAATAGAGCCCCCTCCCTGTGTGTGGTGCAATTCTCTGAAGGAAGGGGAAGGGCAGAGGCTCCTTCTGATTCCCACAGGGAGCGTTGTATATTTTTTATATATTGCACCGGGCACAGTTTCCCCTGCGGCACATCTCTCAAAAAAACGAAACCCTATGAGAAACAGAACGACACAGAAGAAGGGATGGGCCTGTTTCGCCCAGGAATTGTTTTCTGCAAATTTTACGACACCCCCCCCCCTTTTTATTGGCGTTTTTTTTTGATTTGCGGTTCTTTTTTTAGAGGATTTGTATTGCCTTGGAGGTGTTTGGGACGGGCTCCCCCCCCCCCCCCCCAACCGACAACACACAACTCAAGGGGAGGGCACGCCATCCTATCTTGTCTCCCCCCCCCCCACCTCTCGGCAAAGATACGACACAATGCAAGCCGATCTGCAACAAAAGTGCACAGAAACACCCCCCCCCCCTCCCCAGAACCAAACGAGAGGCACTGCAGCGGCACGTAAAATATGCAAGATTACATCGAGAAGTCCTTCGCCCTCACTGTTGTGTGTGCCAACCTGTCCCGACCTATTTTGTTATTAGGGCGGACTGCAATTCTGCACTCCATGCACATCACGAGCGGAGGCCTCGCTCCCTCCACCCCCCCACCCCCTGTGACCTGACGAGAGGCGAGAGTCGGGTGCAGCTTGGAGGCCAAAAAAATCCCCAGTCTTGTCGCCGCTCCCCCTCCCCCCTCCCCCTCTCCCACCAGCTTTCCCCCGCCCTTCTCGCTGATTTTTTTGCTTCTGCGTTTTGACTGATATGTTGCTGCGATTCAGGAGGAGATAGAGGCGGGGTGCCTCCCCCCCGAAGCGATGCCCTCGCCCCTCCCAGAGGGGATGGAGACCCCCCTGCCCCGGAAAAAACCCACTCCCTCCCCACCACCTCCCCCACCAAGGCAAAGCACGTCCTCTCTTCAGCTGAGAGAGGGAACAGCGTGAACACCATGTCTCTCGCCTCGAAGCTGCAGGGGCTGCAGGAGGTGCACTTCCCCGACCTGACGCGCAAGCAGGCGGAGCAGGTGGTGACGGTCCTGGGGAAGACCTCGGATGAGGAGAAGATCAAGGAGCAGGTCAAGGAGCTCAGCAGCAGAGAGGTCGACACACTGATGAAGGTGCTCTACCGGGCCCTGGAGACGGGGAAGAGCTCCAGCGTGCTCTTCAGATGGCACGCCGTGGTATGTTGCAATCCTCTCTGTCGATGATGTGGTCTTCTATGGGATGGGAGGGACTGTGAACCTGTATTTCCATGGCCTCACCACCACCACCAACTACCCACGTCACAGGTGGCAGAGATCGGGGGCACCGGGTCCATCATCCGCACACTCATGGACAAGACCCCTGAGGAGGAGCCTGACTCTGACGAGGACTGAGGGCACAACAGCTTCTTCTGTGTGCTATTCCTGCAGCAAGCATGATGTGCTGGGATGTTCCTTTTTTTTGCCTCTCTAGCCCCACCCCCCACACCCCCCCCTCCCGTGGCGTGTGTGTGTAGCGAAGGGCTGGGCCTGCGTTACACAACATGCCCCCCCCCCCCCCCCCTAGGGGTGGGTATACCCCTGTGAGAAAATGGGCATTTTCAGGACACACTCTAAACACCTCTCAGCCCCTACCTGACACACGCACCGACCCCAAAGGGTGCCAGAATGATATCCTGGGGCCACCAACACCATTTGTGGGGCCTTATGGGGTGTTTTTTGGGGTTCCGGAAAATTTGCCCACCGGTGGTTCCTGGTGGTACCGTAGGCCCACCTCTGTTTGCTGGACACGCCCTTTTGCTGGCACAATACGGGGTAGGCGTGGTGAAGGGGGTGTCGGAAATTGCCCGGACACAAGTTTCGACGATTGTGCCCCTGCCCCACTGATTTTTGCGCGAATTACATGCACGTATAGGCGTGCCTTGGCCTGTACAGGCCTGGACAGGCACAGATTGCCTGTATGGATTGATATAGATGTGCATATCACAGGTATGGGCCTGTATGGTCTTGTTCTCCTGTGTGGAGCCCTGCTGAAAAATCAGGTGGCTGTCGGTATTCACAGCCAGTGTGTTTCTTTCACAGAGCACCCGAAGCTCGTCAATACGCTTGCGCTTCAGGGCGCGCCTGTGCCTCGCCTGATGGGCAATTCGTCCATCACACCCCTCAACAGAGCCAGGTGTCACAGGAATTACTTGCACCGATTCGGGTGGTTTGCAAAAGCCTCGTCGTCATTTGCTTCGAATTCAGCAAATTTGTGCATAGTAACACAGTTCAACTGCTGAGTGTCTGTGCATTCCTGCTGTTGACACAGTGCTGCAGTGTGCGCAGCCAGGCATTGGCTCCCATGCTGGTAGGCAGGTGTTTGGACTTTGAATTTCGAAAGGGTTTGGAGGCGTGCCTTCAGCCTATCGAAATGATTGCGCCTCAGCTGCTGATATCTCACCAGGAGCGCCCAGTTCTTTGCGAAGATGAGTTTCAGAAAGTACTGAGTTCAACTGTGGCACAGTGGCAGCGGCGCTCAACACAGGCGGCATGTCGTCATGGAGAAGAGTGTCGATTGCTATAGAATCTGGCCTGCGGGAGTAGCCTCATTCTACAGTCTGCGCGAGCTGGTTCCCGAGGGTGATATTTTCTTGGTAACAGGCTTGTGGGGTGGCACTAGCCATGTGAAGGGGTGTGAGTGCGTGTGCAGTGCCTATCCGGGGGGCACCGTAGGAACCACCGATGGGCAAATTTTTTAGAATGCCAAAATATCAGCACTGAGGTTGATCTGGTGGTGAAATCTCCACCACAAAACACTTTTGGGACGATCTGGGCACATTGGCACCCTTTACATGGCTTTCTGAGGTACTTTTTGGTGTTCCCGAAAAAAGTTATTTTCTCACCCGTATAGGGGGGGGTATACCCCCCCCCCCCCTACCCCCCCCCCCCCTCCCCGAGGGACAAGAAGCGACATCGGGTTGGGTGAGGGGGGGAGTGCAGTCCGGTTGCGCTTTTCAACACTACTGCAAGATGAGTCGCTGGCGGGGCGGGCGGGGGGGGCTGCGGATTTTTACCGGAAAAAATGCATGCGCACGGCGTTGTGACAGGGGGCCCCCCCCCTCCCCCACCCACCTGCACGGTGCACTAGTTTGGTAGTTACGAGTGACCTCAACTAGTGGAGTCGACAACCTCAAACTCGACAACTGCCAGTTGTCGACTCGACAACTGGCACTTGTCGAGTCGACAACTGGCAGTTGTCGACTCGACAACTCTATACACTGTACTGCAGGAAGAACGCCCAAATATGAAGGGAAAAACGCACAGTTGGGTGTGTGCTTGGGATATGAGGTGTGGTGGCATATCAGCGCTGGACTTTGTTGCGAATTTCCTTGTCCCCTTCTCAAGGATGGTCAGTCTTCATGTGGAGATCGCGTTCACGGACACTACGGAAGGTCTCAAAGCAAAGTAAGCAACGTTTTGTTGTGAGAGAGCGGGGGTGGTGGGCCAGGTAGTGCTGGCTTTGTCCCTTCAATCTTATTGTTGTGTGACATATTTTGCATTCGATTGTGCATGACGAGCAAGGGACATTGCTCCCTGGTCTGTGCTTTGCATCGTAGTGTGCAAACAGAGACGTTTTCTTTGCTGAGGAGTAGTCACAAATAATGCATCGAAATTCATGAACCTCCTCCGGGAGAGACTGGGTTTCTTCTTGAGTAGGGGTGGGAGGCACACCCCAAGGTTCCTTGCCACACACACACACGTTCAGTATGGTTTTCGGTGGTTTTTTCGGATCAATCCAAAAGACACACCCGCTCTGACCTCTCTCTTTGACGTGGTCCGCCAGCCCAGCAGACTCAAGTCTTCGGTAGAGAGATCCTGTTGCCTTTTCCCAGCTGCCCGCAACAACACATGAACACACATTGAATGCCCCAACGGCGGTCATTAACTTCGGAGTATGTCCTGAACCCCCCCAAAGCCCATTCTCGCCCCAACTTTGAAGTTGTTGGATCTCGAAAAGAATGAGGTCGCGCTCCATAGTCCTTTCCGAGGCACAGGCTGAGTAGATCTTGCTTCGACCGTTGCCAGCTTCCAAAGCTTAGAGCAATACCTGCAGCTAAGCGGATCCTGGCTGTGAGGTCCCTGCTGCCCGGGTTATAGCCATCAGCAGTCAGGACAACACGAGGGTGTTCCATGTCGATGCGATGCAGGTGTGTTTCGACAATGTGCTCGAGAGTTTTGAGCAAACTACCCCTCCTTGCCTCGACCACTCTCTGGAGGTGCTCTTCATGCTTCCTCACCGTCGCCGGGGAGAGCCCGTGCCTCTCAGGCGCCTTCCCGTGCTCCCGAAACGTCTCTCGAATGCATTTCGAGATTTCACCGCACTTCCGGATGGACGTCCCTGCCACAAATCGTGACCTGCGAATACCCTCAGCCATCAAGGACATTTCATCTTGCATTGTCTCTTCGGAACCATTCCCACCCGGCTCTCCTGTGGTGTGTGTGTGCATCCCAACAAAAAAGGCTATGCCTGAGGAACCGGCGGGGGGAGGATGACGTCAAGAGTGATAACCAAAAAAGGGAAAGTGTCACTGCGATCGTTCTGCACCTTTTCTTCCGTTTGCTTTCATATACGTTGACGCTTCCACACTCACACTGGATCATCAAATGTCATCCACATCCACCTGCGTTGGGCCTGAGTTAGATTGGCTTGGGCTAGGTGGGGGGGCAGTCTCACTTGCCTCATCGTCCAGTTCCTCTTCTTCATCTTCGTCGCCATCCAGCAAGTCTGTAAACTTGCCGGTGTCAGTCGTTGCCTGTATCGACTGTTCGCCGCCAGAATCCACCAGCAGCTGCCTCACAACGACGATCCCCTCACGGTCCTTGACCTGCGCAGCGTGACCCGGGTCCAGCAGGTACTTGGAGGGGATGTGCAGGTCCACCTCGTACTCCTTCGCCTCCAAGTCCTGCGTTGCGCGCAGCCTCCGCAGGGTGAGGCGCAGAATGTGCCCATTCTGGGTCACCTTCTGTACCGTCGACAGCCCAGATTCCACGATGAACTCGTAGAATCCCCCGACGGTTCTTGGAGCAAAGGTGTTGGCTGCTCCCTGCAACGACGACACGTCTCTCTTCCTTCCTGAGTATTGAGGAAAGATCTTGTCTGCCTTCGAGGATGCCTTCGTCTTCTGGGGGGCAGCCAGCTTCACCTCTGCGGCGTAGAGCCGGGACATCTTTACGCCCGAGGTGAGGGCGGCGTGCGGGTGCAGCTTCTGCATCTGCTCCAGTTTCGCCTTGGACTTGGCGGAGGCTGATGGAGATGGTGTGATCCTCACACCAATGAACTCCGTATCCGTCCCCCCCTTGGTGCGGATGGAGTACCTCTCCAGCTGCGCCTCCTTCGCCGACTTCTCCGACACCGTCCCCCCCTGGTACTCCTTGTACCTGGCCCCCATCGCCGCGCTCACGGTCCCGTCGTTGCCCTTTATGGGCTTGCCCGTGATCTTCCCGATCAGTGCCTTCAGGGCTGTGTTCGACAGCCGCCCCCCCTCCTCCGGCTCGACGTAGTATTCAACAAAAAGTTGAATAAAGCCCGGCTGAGTGGCGGGCTGCTTCGTCGGGGGGGCCGAGCTCGGGGCGGTTTCCTCCGTTCTGCTTCTCTTCGCCGTGGTTTTGGCAGAGGCAGGCATGATTGATAGCTGTGTGTGTGTGTGTCTGTTGGCGTGTGTGTATCTATTCAACAATGGAGGTAATCTGGTCAGGGCTTGCAAGACCCTGGTGATGTGGGTTGTGGGAGGGAGAAACGGCACAAGGAAATTCGCAACAAAGTCCAGCGCTGATATGCCACCACACCTCATATCCCAAGCACACACCCAACTGTGCGTTTTCCCCTTCATACTTGGGCGTTCTTCCTGCAGTACAGTGTATAGAGTTGTCGAGTCGACAAGTGCCAGTTGTCGAGTCGACAACTGGCACTTGTCGTCAACAACCCAGTCAGTTGTCGAGGTTTCAGTTGTCGACTCCACTAGTGGTTGCCAACACTAGCGCACCGTGTGTCCCACTTGTTCTGTGATGTGGCGTATTGCGCTGCGTTGTGTTGTGTTGGGGAGGGGGGCGGGGCGGGGCGGGGCGGGGGGCTTTGCCCCCCCCCCCCCTTCTCTCTCTCCCCCCCTCGTTTCCCCCACGTGTGCTCGTTCCCCCTCACCCCCCCCCCCCCCCCCGACCCACCCCCATGTTCCGCAGTGGATTGCCAGTGGATATCGCATCGAGTGATACCGTGTGACTCTTATAATGTTCTGTGCGCTCTCTCTCTCTCTCTCTCTATCTCCGACGAGGCGTTTCTGGTGGGGTGGGTTGGACGATCGAACCCCCCTCACCTCTGGCTCCGGAGTTGCAAACGTGGCAAAAACAAAGAACTGTGAAAATGCCACGGGATACAGACACCCCCCTGCGGAGGGGGAAAGGTGTGCCAATGGTGTGGCGGTGCGTTGGAAGCGGGTCGTTGTCCACCCCCACGGGTGAGGGTGGGGTATGGGTCAGGTGGGTGTGGCCGCGCTAACCAACCCGATGCGATAAAAGGATTCGAGAAAAATGTTTGCCTGTTGCGAACACCCCTGCAGGTGGGTTCGCGTTGTGAGTTGCTGGCGCTTTGCTGGGAGGTGGCCTTGATACAAGGGTGATTTGTGATAAGGCCCGGGCAGAGCTGTGGGTTCCCCCAACACCCCCCCACCCTACTCTGCTCGCATTCTGTTGCACCGCCGCCTGCCCCTCCCCCCCCCCCCCCCCCCCACGTGGGACAGGCTCTCAAAACGTGTGCCCAGGCCCGGGGGACAATTCACGGACAGGGGTACTGGAATGACCTGCACTGCGTCACCCACCCCCTTCCCCTCTGCCAGGAGGCGACACGAGAGCTGGCGACATGGGTGCCGCGGACTCGAAGGAGGGCACCCAGCTCCCTGTGGAGAAGAGCGTCGACCTCCCGCCTGAGCTGCTTCATCAGACGCTGGAGGAGCTGCAGTGCCTGCAGCGTTCCAGCGAGGTGATCGACCAGCAAATGCGGAGCAAGGTGCTGCTGATCCAGCAGATGATGGCACGGCAACAGGCTTCCGGGTGAGTCTCTTGGGTTTGCTCTCTGAGGGAGACACAGGGCGCGACGTGGCGGCTGGCAGGAAGGGGAGGGGAGCGGGGCGGGTGCGGCCGCTGCCGCGGCCGCGACCAGCGTACTGTCGCACCTCTCAGCAAGGACAAGCCTCGACAGGCATACGGACCGGAGACCAGGGGGGGAAGGGGGTGATGGAGAAGGCCCGGGAGATGAAGATCGAAGACTCTCGTGGCCTTGGCGCGTCGTTTAGCGCGTCTTACCTTCCATGTCTTCATGTATCCTTGCATTCCCCCCCCTCACACAGTGATCTGTGGTGCTTCACAAGCCAAAAACCCAAACCAAGCCAAAGCACCCTCTCTGTCTTGCCTTGGTGCCAGTTGGGTTCGTACCATTCCCATCACCCTTTGGCGGCTTTCTCTGAAGCTCCACACAGAGCGAAGCGAAGGAAGGGGAGGAGGGAGTGGTTGGGTTGGGTGGTGGAATGGATAAGTCTGATATGTTTTGGCCTTGGCTGTGTTATTGGGGGGGGTGGTGGGTGGGTGGGGGAGTCTCCAAATCCTTTCGGTGCTGGCTTGGGCTTTTTTCGGGAATTTCTTGTCATGGGCGGTGGAGGGGAACACCCCCACTCGCTCCGTCCCGACCGCCCCCCCCCCCCCCCCCCCCGGCAGCTCGGCAGCCCCTGTGCATGCCCCATAAGCGTTTTTTGTGGTCGGAAAGAACTCCTGGCATCCACCACCGCATCCTGTTCTCCGAACAGGCCTTTCGGGAACCTCTTGGGAGGGGGGGGTGTACAGCATCTGGACCTGGCCCCCGGCTCGTGGGAGCACACAGGGGCAGCCGTTTTGTAGAGACACGTGAAGAAGCAGGATGTCCCATGCCCATGCCCCACCCTTCTCCCCTACGCAAGCAACAGGCGTATTTTTTGACACATTACTGTCTGGATCGCACAGCACAGTACATCACATCACATCACATCACAGCACATCACACACCCTTGCGCACTTGCACCCAGCCACCTGCAGGTCATTAACAGCGCATCATGGCTCTCACTTTCGATGAGTACGGCAGGCCGTTCCTGATCCTGAAGGAGCAGCAGAAGGAGCGTGTGCGCGGTGTGGAGGCGCAGAAGGAGAACATCCAGGCGGCGAGAACTCTGGCCAACGTGCTGAAGACGTCGCTGGGCCCGCGTGGCATGGACAAGATGATGGTGAGCCCGGACGGCGAGGTGACCGTCACGAACGACGGTGCGACCATCCTGGACTCGATGGACGTGGCAAACCCCATTGCCCAGCTCATCGTCGACCTGAGCAAGAGCCAAGACAACGAGATTGGCGACGGGACCACGGGTGTGGTGGTGCTTGCAGGCGCGCTTCTCGAGCAGGCGGAGTCGCTGCTGGACAAGGGCATCCACGGCACTCGCATTGCTGAGGGTTTCGAGAAGGCATGCGAGATTGCATGCGAGCACCTGAAGGTCATCTCCGACACGGTATGCATTCCCATCAAGGGATCACCTATGTGTGTATCTTCGTGCGCTGCTGGTCGACTCAGTGACGGTATCCTCCACCACACACCGCCCCACAGATCGAGGTGAACGGGAAGGAGAGCCTGTGCCAGACGGCACGCTCCACCCTCAACAGCAAAATTATCAACCGCCACAGGGACCACATGGCCCAGATCTGCGTCGACGCCGTGCTGGCGGTATGTCAACTATTATGTCACTCCCTGGCACCTCACACAACTTCAGGTGGCGGACCTGGACCGCAAGGACGTGAACCTGGACCTCATCAAGATTGAGAGCAAAGTCGGCGGGCGTATCGAGGAGACGCAGCTGGTGAAGGGGATTGTGCTTGACAAGGACATCAGCCACCCTCAGGTATGCCGACGAACGCTTCAGACACACCCCACTCCATGCAACACCGACACACCACAACCCACACCCACCCGCAGATGCCGAAGGAGATCAGGGACGCGAAGGTGGCGATCCTGACCTGCCCCTTCGAGCCCCCGAAGCCCAAGACCAAGCACAAGGTCGACGTCGACAGCGCTGAGGCCTACGCCAAGCTCTCGGAGATCGAGCAGGACTACTTCCGCAAGCAGGTGGACCTGGTGAAGGGCAGCGGCGCCACGATTGTGATGTGCCAGTGGGGCTTCGACGACGAGGCGAACTACCTCCTCCACAAGAACGACCTGCCCGCCGTGCGCTGGGTGGGGGGTGTGGAGCTGGAGCTGCTCGCTATCGCGACGGGCGGGCGCATCGTGCCCCGCTTCGAGGAGCTGAAGCCCGAGAAGCTCGGCAAGGCCGGCCTGATCCGCGAGGTGAGCTTCGGCACCACGAAGGACCGGATGATCTTCATCGAGGGGTGCGAGAACTCCAAGGCGGTGACGATCTTCATCCGCGGTGGCAACAAGATGATCATCGAGGAGGCCAAGCGCTCCATCCACGACGCCCTCTGCATTGTGCGCAACCTGGTCCGCGACAACCGCATTGTGTACGGCGGTGGCAGCGCTGAGATCGCATGCAGCCTCCACGTTGAGGACGCTGCTGACAAGATCTCCTCGGAGGAGCAGTACGCCATCCGTGGCTTCGCTGCGGCTCTCGACGGCGTGCCGATCACGCTGGCGGAGAACAGCGGGATGAACGGTGTCGTCTCCCTGTCCCGCGTCAAGTCCGCGCAGCAGCTGGAGAAGAACCCCCACCTCGGCGTGGACTGCATGGAGAACAAGACCTACAACATGAAGGAGCAGGGTGTGTTCGAGACCCTGCACGGCAAGACCCAGCAGTTCCGCCTGGCCACCCAGGTGGTGAAGATGATCCTCAAGATCGACGACGTCATCACCCAGGGCGAGCAGCAGCAGTAGAGAGAGAGGCTGCAGCAGGAGGGACCTTGGGGCCACATCTATTCTGCACCCACACCCCCCGACCCCCCCCCCGGGCCCCCCCCCCCCCCCCCACCCCCCCAAGAATCGAGCACAACACACAGCGGCCCAACGTATATCTTGAAAGCGAGAGGGTGGGGGTGAGGGGTGGGTGGGGTGGGGGGAGGCATCTCCCTTATCACCTCCCTCTCCCCCCCCCATTGTTGTTAGCCCCCATTTAAAACTTTACGTTTTAAACGTTTTAAACGTTTTAAACGTTTTAAATGTTTTACTGGGGGGGGGCAAATACAAGGGTATTCTATTCACCGTGCCAGCTTACGTAATTCAGGGTTCTCAAAAAATTGTTTTTTAGCTGAAAAGTTGTCTACCATGCAAATACAAGAGTATATACTCTTGTATTTGCATACTAGAAATGTGGCCTCCGGCTGGGCCCTCATGGGGCAGCGGCGCCGAATAGACAATCCGAGCGTCATCTTGGCCTTTCCCACCCCCGAGGCGACTCCCACCCGACCGTGACGACTCCAGACAGGAGGCCCACTGGCCTGGGGGAGGTCATTGGAAGCACAAAATATGATGAAAACCCCACAAAAGTTCTCCAAAAGTCTAGTATGCAAATACAAGAGTATACTCTTGTATTTGCTCGGTGAACTTTTTAAAATCGCAATTTCTGGAGTACTCTTGTATTAGCATA
This sequence comes from Rhynchopus euleeides, assembly GCA_963210315.1. Taxonomy (NCBI): domain Eukaryota; phylum Euglenozoa; class Diplonemea; order Diplonemida; family Diplonemidae; genus Rhynchopus; species Rhynchopus euleeides. Next base: position 2,176,537 of record OY723283.1, read on the forward strand.
TACCCTTGTATTTGCATATACTCTTGTATTTGCCCCCCCCCCAGTAAATGGTTTAAATTAAAACGCGTTTTAAATTAATTTAAAACGGAGTTTAAAACGGGGGTTAAAACAGGGCGTTTCTGTGGTGTTTTCACACCAAAAAAATTTTTTCGGCCAAAATTTTTTTTCCATGCCCCCTGAGGCCCCCCAGCTCATATTCTGGGTGATTATTCCTGCATTCCTGTCACAGCGGACACATTATTGGTGGAAAATAGGTGGCACTGACGTTGTGGTGAGGGTTGCATCAATCGCACCGGCATCAGTTGGCACACCCCCTCCGTTGTTCTCAGGAATAATGCAGTTTGACATCAGCATATTTCTGGAGTGTCGAATCTTCATCTTGCATCACTCGATGTGCACCCTTTTGAGCTGAATCCATGATACAAAGTCGCAGGTTGAAGGCCGATCACCATGATGGGGGTGGCAATGGACCCAGCGAACTCCACCAGCTCCTTCGACAGTCCTGGAAGCACCTTCTGGAAAAGTTGCACAGTTCCAGTTGCCACCTGGAGCCTACCTTTGGCCTGCCCCCCTTTGAGAGGAGCATATCTGTATTCTCTTTACTCTCCTATGGACGCCCGACTTCTCTGATCGAGAGAAGCCTACAAAAGGCGTAACCATCCTCGTCATGTATTCTTTGCCTCCAACTTTCACTTTTGCAGAACGGATCCCGATGAACTCCAAACAGGAAGTGCAGCCAGCTTCATCACGGCTGTGTTCAACAAGACAGCCAGGTGATGTTGTTGCTGTCAGAACGATGGTTGCAGCACTCGGCTGCGCCCCACCTGGGGTTGCTCTGGCTGTTGCCAAGCTAGTGTTTGGGACAATTATTGATCACCTAGCCATTCTCTCGGCACCCTAATGATCGTGGGTAGGCAGCAGGAACCTGCACTCTGGGGGGACGTCATCGATGAGTTTCTTTGAAGAAAGCCGGCGGCTACCGCTGGAGTTAAGGTCCGAAGGGGTCAGTACCACGGGCGCCACACCGCTCGTGTTGGGCATCGGGTTTCGGTGAAGGCGGGGGCGCTGAGAAAGCGAAATGTACGTAACAAGCAATGATCAACCATACACCAGCAAGTCAAACAGGCACCACCGTTGGATCGTTCGTGCACCCGAGTCTGTACTGTACCATCCTGAATCTTTTCTGGGTGATTGTCAACGATGAGGGCATGAGCTTGCGTCAGGGTGAGCAGAGGAACGGGTTGAGGCCAGGGTGAATGGAGGGTGAAAAGTAGCCCACTTCACCAGGAGGCGAATTTTCGCAGAAAGCCCTGCCACACAGCTGTGTTTGCCTGATCATGCTCAAAAGGCCTGCAATAGGCTATTTCACACAGGGAATTTGTTCACCCATTTGGGACCCCCAGGGAGCCTCAAAATTGGATTTTTTTGCCGAAGATGGCCTCAGATGGCCCAAAACGATCAATTTTGGGTTCCAGAAAAAAAAATCGAAAAGTCTCCCCCTATATTTTGCAGGGTTTTTTGCCGTTTTAAACCCCGTTTTAAATAATTTAAAACGGCGTTTTAAACTTTAAAACGTTTAAAATGTTTAAAACTCGGTTTCTAACAACACTGCCCCCCCCCCCCCCCTCTCCCAGAAAAGGAGGAGAAAAACCCCCACCCCTCCCCTCCCCCAGGACCCAAGCCAGGGCCACATGCAGGCGTTCTTGCGTTATCAAGACCAAAAGGGGGGAGGGGGATGGAGGTGATGTATATTTCCTTTCTTTTTGCCTCCCTTTCTCTCTCTCTCATGCTTCTCCCCCCCCCTCCCGCGTGGGTGCTGTTTTTGTGTTCCCCCTCCCCCCCGCCCCCCTCTCTCTATTTATTTTTCGCTTTTTTCATTGCCTTTGCCTCCACGGTGAAGGGAGGGCGGGAGGGGGGGGGGGGGAGGGGAAGGCGTGTGTGTGCGGAGCGTGGGGAGGAGAGGTGCCATGCTTGGGGCTGGACAACACCACCACCACCACCCCCCGCCCACCCCCCCCTCCTGCCCTTCCTCCCAAGTAGATTCCATCGTATGTGTGTGGGGGGCCTGTGCTCCCGTTGTCTGATCCCCACCCGCCCCAGTTTCCTCCTCCACCATCACCCTGTGCCCCGTCTTGAGGACGACTCTGTCGGCGACAGACAGTGCAGGTAATAACGGCTCACAGAAAAAAAATCTGAATGTCTCTCTCTATGTTGCGCTGTTCCGGGCCAAATGATGGGGGCATACTTTATTGTTGGAACCAACAAGCAGGAACGCTGTCTGGCTGGTCCTCCCGAAGCAGCCCCCGAAGTCAGGCGTTGTGATGCCGTGTTGCGGACAGTAGCCCCACCAATGATACCTCCACACCCACACCCGCGCCTTCTCTCCGGTATCCGCCTTGCTGTGAGTGAGGGATTCTCCAGTGCCAGCAACTGTGAGGGCCACAGGATCCCGAAAGGTTGGGGGATTCGGCGTGTTTTTAACTTTCTCAAGTAGAGGGCATCTTCCCCCCCCACTCCCCTATTACCGGCCCCGTCGACCCCATTTGATTCTCAGACAGAGGGGTCGGTAGCGTAGCTGTGATTCACTTCGGGGGGGGTGGACGAAGTGATTGGATTCAAGGATATCAAAATGGAGGGGGCGGGGGGGTGCTTGGTGAAATACCAAGCTCCGGGGGGGGGGGGGGCAGCGGCGGTGTGTGTTTTGCCGAGGCGATGCATTCCGCATGGTGTGGTGCGCAAAATAGATGATGACCCCCAGAGGCCTGGACGAGAGTGAGACGCCAAAAGTTAGTCGCGGGTGAAGCCGTGGCGTTTGGTGCAAACCCCCTTCTCAAAATATGGAAAAAAGCTTCAAGAAAAAAGATGCCGTTGCGAGGCGTGGCGTTTGTGAGCACTGGTCAGAAAATCTCTGTGTTTTCTCCCACCCCCCTCCCCCCCACCAAAGTGTACGTAGTTTCAGAAAATTAAAAAGAAAAAGGGTGACGGCATCAGCAACAAAAGCAGAAAAATAAGTGAAGAAGCCAACAAAAGGTACGGGGCCGCCGCTGGGCACCGGTGGAAGCAACCAAGAGAGACGACAGTTTTGATTGCGTCTCGCCGTCACCCCCCACCTCTCTGCCAGCCGCGGCCCCCCCCCTCCTCCCCCCTTCACCGCTCCTCTCTGATGGGGAGCGCCGGGGGGGGGGGAGAGGGGGTGTCGAAAATAATGATACCTTTTGCTTCTTCGTGCTGCTGAACACCCAACCAGTCCCCCACCCACCCCCCCACCCCCCAGGACATCAGACGAGATAGGAAAGTGACAGGTATAACAGAAACCCCCCCCCTTCTGCACCCCCCCCCCCTCCCCTCTTTGGAGAGAGCAGGGTTTTTTTTCAACAGTGCCAACAACGACGGAGCAATTTTGGGCATCACTGGGAGAGAGAGAGAAAGAGTGGCGAGTTTCGCCAGGGGAGTGGGGGGGGGGGGGCGGGGAAATGTGATTGGCGTGGACTAGATCTATCCCTTCTCTATTTCAAGCATGTTTTTTTTGAGAATTCTCTCTCTCGTTTTTATTTCTCTTTTTGAGAGAAATGGCAAAAGAAATGGCGGTCTCCCTTACAGGGCCGTTGCCCCCCCCCCCCCCCCCCCGCCCCCTCCTTTACCCTACCTACCGATTGAGAGAACTGGCCCTGGGTGGGTGGAGAGAGAGGCTGGACAAGGGGAGGGGGGGGGGGCAGGACCACTGCATCTACATCCCCATCTCTGCCGTATCTCGGGCGGGAGGCTGCCTCTCTCTCTCTGTCGCACTCGCTCCCACGCTTCCTTCTCATGTTGCTTTTTATGAAGAGGAAGAGGGTTGGGTGGGAGGGAGGGCCAGAGACAGGGTGGGGGGGGATGTCGGGGGGCGGGGGGGCGGGGGGAGGTTTTTTTGAGATAAAAAGTACGTACTCAACAGCAAGAAGGGAAGGCAAGCAAAAAAGCCGAGCAAAAGAAAGGCGCCCCCCCCCCCCCCCCCGCTTTGAGAAAGAGACGAAATTTCTGTCGGGATTACCCACCCACACCCTGCCCCCCCCCCCCTCTGTAGCGGCATTTTGTCTTTGGACTTGCCTGGCACCGCCCTGTTGTGGGTGCCCCCCCGTCTCCCCACATCTATCTCCTTCACCCCGACACCCTGCAGGGCCCATGGCGGCTGCCGAGGGGCTCCTCACACGCGTGAAGCAGAGCAATGCCTATCTGCCATGGAAGGACAGGGACCGCTTGTCGCGGTATGTCGAACAGTCCGCCTCTCAGATTCTGGACCTCAGCCAGCTGCGCATCGGCAACAAAGGGCTGGAGAGCGCGTTGAGGGCGCTGATCCTGATGGCGCACCAGCCAAGCGGCAGCGATGTGTGTGCATGCGCCGATCTCGAGGGCCTGGTGGAGGCCGTGTGCCGAGTGATGTTGGACAGCAAGTGCCCCCCACGCGTCGTCCCTCTGTGCGCCGCCTGCCTGTGCGCGTGGGGGGTGCCCCTGCCGCACCAAGTTGTCGAGTTCGACTTTGCTGCCTCCAACCGCCCGCTGTGCCTGGAGGCATGCGCTTGCCTCCTGCTGCACGCGGGCAGCCTCAGCGACCTGTCGGAGCAGGCCCTCACCGCAAGTGTCTGGGCAACATACGTCGCGGTCGACAAGGGCAAGCGATTCGCACCGGTGCAGCGCTTCACATGGCCCCTGCTGCAGCAGCTCGTCGACGTGTCATCCGTGGTGCCGCCCTCAGTGGGCGTCGCTCTGCGTAAGGTGCGCGAGGCTGTCGAGAATGTGCTGACGTCGACCGACGTGCGAAAGGGCCATGTCCTGCCGGACGGCTCGAAGATGGGGTCCGGCGACAGGTGGACGTCCCTCTGCAGCCCACCCGCGGCGCAGGGCTTCTCCGAGCAGCAGGAGGTGCACGCGTGGGTGCTGTCCGCCCTCCCAGCCCTGCTGGATGAGGGGCTGGGCGAGGCAGCTCTCTCTTACGCATCGCTGATGCTGATGCAGCTCGGGACGTACGCCGCACGTGGCGTGTTCCCCATCGCGCCGTCGCTCGGCGGATGCGTCGGCATCAGCTTCGTCGAAGGCTCAGTCGTGCAGCTGCTGCAGCTGCTGCCCCGCCTTGTTGCAGTGCTGCCCAGGGCTGGGCAGGAGCTGGATGGCGAGGTCATGGGCCTGTTCTTCCAGCTCCTGGCGCAGACGCGGAAGCCTTCCCCCATCCCCACAGCACGGGCACACCGGAACCTCGCTGGGTGGACCAGTGACGACTCGGCATCACGAGCCATGGCTCAGACTGCAGGCGCACGCAGCGAAGGCATCCCCCACATGTGGCTCATCACTCATGTGCCGCACGACTTCCTCTGCGAGACAGCTGGCGACGCAGTCCATGTGGACGAGGGTGCTGGGCAGCGTGGCGGCGCAGGCCCTGTGTGGCGTGGCGAAGTGCTGCTGCCGTTTCTCGACTTCTTCGCGTCGTGTGACTCTGCGTCGGAGGGTGCTGTGGTGGAGGCCTTGTTCACTGCGCCCCATTGGTGCTACTACATCCAGAGCCATCTGTTCGGGCACTCGCTGTTTCGCTACCTCTCGTGCCACCTGCATCGGGACGTGTTCAGCAGCCTGCGTGAGAGCCTCCACTTGAAGCTGCTGCGCATCACAGCCCTGTCGCCTCACTCGCATGCATCGTCGTTTGCACGCCTGTTGCCACGCCTGGTGTCACGCACGACCTACCTCGACCTTGTGCACCGCATCCTGGACCTGCCCCTGTTGGCGCACTTGCTGGGCAGACCCTCCTGCAGCGTGTCTGGGGCCAATGCGTCGCAAGCGTTTGCGGGGGGCAGCGGTTTCGCTGCCAACCTGGCGGACGCGCTGATGGATGAGACGCCGTTTGCCACCTGTGACGAGGGTGCGTATGCTGTGTTCTGGGCAGGGCATCGGCACTCGATGGAGGAGTGGGTGGCTGAGATCGAGAGCCGCCCGCTGTCGCGCAAAGCAGAGGTGGCTGCCGCCCACGTGCCCCGCCTGCTGCGCGCCTTCTTCGCACTTGTGTCTGTCGAGGTTGAGTGCGACCCCATCATGGCTGTGAATGTGGTGTCGGCACTGCTCGCCAGACACCACATGCTCGCACTGCCGCTCTCGTGTGCACGCGAGGTCCGCCGCCTACTGCTGCAGCAGATCTACCACCTGGTGAGCACAGCCCCGCAGGTGCTGGAGTTGGTCCGTGATGAGCTCGTGGCGAGTGTGCGTCAGTACCACATCGGGAAGCGCACCCACCGCTGTGTCCATCTCACTGGCGCAGCGGCGGCGACACTGTCTCAAAGCCTTGTCAACACGCTGCGCCTGCCGACCGAACCGCTGTCACGGGAGCCCCGTCAGGTCAGCGCGATCTTCGGGGAGCTGCACAAGGCACTGTTCGACGTGCTGAGCACACTCTACCGCAGGCAGGCGGGGGGGGACACATCTGACATGTACGCAGCAAGCCTCAGTTTCTACCAGCTCTCGGGGGAGGCGACACGACCATCACGGCGGCAGAAGCGTGCACTGCACGACCAGTTCGAGGCGGGGTACACTGTGTGGGATGCTGCAGAGAGCATCGATGCGCTGTGTGTTGCCCTTGTGACAATTGCGGTTCACTGCCCCTTGTATGCAGCGAAGGCACACGGGTGTTGCATCGCAGTGGCGCGCGCTTGCAAGACAGGCGTCCTCCCGCACTCGATGTACCGCCTCGCCTGCCTGCAGCTGATGTGGCTCAAGTCCCCAGCCAGGGCTGCCGTCTCTGCCATCCGGCCCTGCCCTCCGAGGGGGACCTTCCCGTGTCGCCTGGATGCGGTCGGCACCCTCCATTCCCTGTGGCCCGAGAGTGTTGCCTGTGTGCACACCGCCTCTGCCGACGAGGCCGGTGTTGTCGGGAACTACGAAACGAACTCCACGGATACAGTGAGCTCCACGTAAAAAAATACCTCTGCTTGTGTACAACCGCGTGTTGCCGTGTTATTCTGAAGTGCCGCAGAAGACTTGCCGCCCCCCTGTGCCACACCCTTTGCGTTGCACCTGCTCCCTGCGTGCCACTGCACCTGACATCACCACGCCACTACAGGCTGCCTCGATGGCGTCATCGAAGCAGCAATGGATGATGATGGCTGTCCTGTCGGTGCTCTCCTGGGCGCTGTACCTGTACCCATCGGCTGGCGGTGACGAGCACAACTACGTGCATCTGCCCCACGAAGGCAAGAAAGCAGTGCTGGTGCCGACGACACACACAGAAGAGGACATGCAGCAGGTGCAGGAACAGGGAGGCATCGACGCACACCATCACGATGACCCCTCCATGGGTGGCATCATCAGAGCTGGCAGCACCGTGCAGGCGGCTTCTGTGGGCAGCAAGAAGGTGCTGCCGTATCCCGAGGAGGTGAACCTGCCCGGTCCGCCGTGCGAGGCATCGGAGCTGTCTTCAGGGCCGCTGGGGTCGTTCCCCTTCTGGGGGACGACGTACAACACATCGTCGCCCTGCCCCACAGCGGGCATGAACAACCAGATGCAGATGCTGCTGTACTACCACAACTGCCGGCAGAGCCACAGCAAGGAGGTCCTCAAGTGGAAGGACATCTCGTGCTCCCCGACGGGCGGTGTGCAGAAGGGGGGTGGCAGCTATGCTGTCGGGAGCAGCAGCTATAGTTACACATGGTTCCGATGGTCGTCGCTTTTCAACGTGTCGCGGGGTGGGATTTGCTTCTCCGACACCTACACATGGTCGATGCATGGGTGGCTCAAGGGGTGCGGCCTCAGTGACTCGTCGTATCGTCGCTTCTATGGCACAGACAACTACTGGCGTCACCGCCCTGCGTTTGACTTCCGCGAGTCCTACTACCAAGAGGTGGAGCTGTTCCTGAAGCAGCGAGGACTGGCTGATCGGCCCTTCCTTGCGGTGCATCTGCGGCGGGGTGATTACGTGAAATTCTGCCGCGAAATCTCAAAAAACTACAGGAAGCTGCGGCTCGCTCACTGGAAGTGGGCGTCGCGCAACGGCTCGCGGGACCTATACTCCAAGCATATGGACACCTGCTTTCCCAGCCGGGAGAAGGTCGTGGCTGGTATCAACAAGCTCCTGAAGGAGAACAACGTGCAGGATGTGTTGATGGCCACAACACACCCCGACTTCCTGCCAGGGAGCAGCGACTTTGAGAAAGACATTGAAGGGCGTGTGCATGCCTTTGACGTATCGCAATACGAGATGTCCAAGGCCGCATACACTGCCATCGACAGCATCCTGCTCGCACGTGCTACACACCGTCTTCTCAATCGGTACTCGACACTCTCGCTTACAGCCATTGACCTGGCAGTGATCCGGGGGTGGTGGAAGAACGAATCCACCTGGTTCTGGTAAGCATGCCTGCTTTTCTAGCTTTGACCCACTAAGGAACCGAAGCAGCTTTGCGCGGTGTAGATTGTTCGGAATAGCCACACAGCAGCCTCTCCCGCGACTTTTATCGCTTTGTGTCTCTGCATGCTTGACAAGCTCGGCCACCCACACACCCACATGCAGGGAGGACCAACCCTCGCCATTGTGCGCAATGGCGACGAAATGCAGTGTGAGCGTGATGGTCCGTGCGCGGCCCATCCTGTTCAACAAGCGTGAAGAGCAGGAGGGGACCGGTGGCACCTGTCTGAAGGTTAACGGGAACTCGACCATCATCTGGGACCCCACCGACAACACCAAGAAGCGGTCATTCGCCTTCGACCGTTCGTTCAACTCGCTGACACCCGACCAGGCGGACTTCGCAGACCAGAAGACCGTCTACACGGAGGTGGGTGTGCCTTCCCTTGAGCAGGCCCTGAGGGGGTACAACACCACCGTGTTCGCCTATGGGCAGACAGGGTCTGGGAAGACGTACACCATGATGGGGCAGGAGACAGTGTCCATCACGCAGAACTCAACAAAGATCGTCTCGCACGAGGAGCTCCCCGCAGAGGTCGGGGTGATCCCGCGTTTCTGTACAGAAATGTTCCAGCGGCTCTCGATGCAGTCCAAGAGTGGATCTGGCACTGTGTCACACCGTGTGGACTCTGTGTACTACGAGATCTACAACGACAAGGTGCACGACCTTCTCGACTCCGGATCGTCCCGCACTTACAAGGTGCGGGAGCACCCGAAGCATGGTCCGTATGTCGAGGGCCTGCAGCACTGCGAGGTGCACAGCTATGCCGACATCTCCAAGTTGCTGAAGAGGGGTGCGCGTGACCGTCACACGGCAAAAACATCGATGAACGATGTGAGCAGCCGCTCGCACGCAGTGCTGGAGCTGGTGCTGACAACTTCCCGCTTCGACCCCCAGACTGGCGACCTCTGCGACACCAGCTCCCGCATTGCGCTTGTGGACCTGGCAGGATCCGAGCGCCAGCGCGCTGCGGGGACAGAGGGCGAGCGTCTGAAGGAGGGTGCGTCCATCAACAAGGGGCTGCTCTCTCTGGGGAACGTGATCGAGGCCCTTGCCTCCAACGCGGACAAAAAGAACAAGCACATGCGCTTTGTGCAGTACCGTGACTCGACCCTGACGTGGCTTCTGCGCGAGGCGCTTGGTGGTAACTCGCGGACCATCATGGTATGACTTTGTGCGACGTGCCGCGTGTCACTTCCCCCTACAGATCGCGACGGTGTCGCCCTCTTCGCTGAACTACGAAGAGTCCCTTTCCAGTATGTCACACCGTGTACCGCAGCCTGGCACCCACATCCCCTGCAGCGCTCAAGTACGCAGACCGTGCCAAGAAGATCCAGAACGCCGTCTCCGTCAACCGCGACTCCAAGAAGCAGATCATCTTCGCGTTGCGCGAAGAGATCAAAATGCTGAAGAAGGACATCGAGGACCTGCGCTCCGGTGCTGTGCCCCTCGCACCCGACGACGTGCTGGGCAGGTCGTTTGCTGGTGACTGCCGTGTGTGGAAGGAGGAGCCCTACATCCTGCAGGTCGACCCCCTGCCCACGCTGCACGATTCGCTGCTTTTCTGGATCGAGGGCGGCACCACCACGTACATCTCGAGCGTCGACCGCACCGGCAAGTCCATCCCCCACAAGGAGGCGTCCCCTGCGAGCCTGATGACAACAGCCGACCACACCATCAAGCTTCCCAAGTCGAAGGGTGTGGAGGACTACCACGCGCTGTTCATCAGGGAGAAGGGCGACATCACCCTGATCCCAACTGGCGGCCAGGCGTACGACGGCAAGGCCATTGCACCCACCCCCCGTGGTGACGACAAGGCTCCTGAGCTCATGGTCGACGGCATCCCTGTGTCCGGGCGCGAGAAGCTGCTGAGCGGGTCCCACATCCAGGTGGGCGAGTTCCAGTTCATCTTCGTCGACCCCCTGAACGTCAGCGACTGCTTCCAGTTCCACCAGCGCTGCGCCAAGCTGGAGCGCGCCAAGGCTGCGCAGGAAAAGATGGTGCAGGTGACTGCGAAGCGTGTGCAGGACGTCCTCGTCGGCAGCGGGTTGGAGGCATCGCTGCTGCCGTCCCTCGAGGAGGGCCTTGCAACAAAGGGCCGTGACGGCGACCAGATGCTGGTGCGCAGCGAGAAGGGGCCTGCTGTGTACGTGTGGAAGGGCGACACTGACAGCGGTGGCTGGGTGCCTGCCGACACCATGCAGGCCGAGCTGGCTGCCGTCGCGCTTGTCGACAAGAAGAAGGCTGAGGTGGAGTGTGGCCGCCGCCTCACGACGATCCTCGGTGGGGCCGTGAACGTGGAGGACCTGCCCTTGGAGACAGACCTTACCACTGCAGGTCCCAATGACGGCAACGCGGGGCCAAGGCTGGTGCGCTCCCGCGACACCGGCCTGAAGGTGATGCAGTGGGACAGCGAGCTGAAGAAGTGGATCGTCGTGACCGAGCCTGTGGCTGAGCTGACTGCACGGAATCTGGCAGATGTTGCCGAGCGGAAGCGCAGGCAGGAGCAGTCGGAGGCGTTCCGCAAGGAGATGCAGGAGAAGGTCACCGACCTGGATGAGGCGAGGCGGAAGGTGTCTGACATCACCGAAGAGTTCCGCACCAAGGAAGAGCGCTTCAAGCACGAGATGGAGGGCAAGCAGAACCGCGAGGAGGAGTTGCTCAAGCAGATGCGCGAGAAGGACAGGCTGCTGCAATCACACAAGCACTCCGCCGCTGCTGAGAAGGGCGCCCTGCAGGAGAAGCTGGACCAGGTCGTTGAGGAGTACGAGGAGCGCCTGGGGAGCAAGGAGCACATCATCCAGAGTCTCGAGACCTCATACTCCAACGCCAAGTACGAGTGGCACAAGAGCGAGACCCTGCTCGAGGCTGCGCTTGGGACGAAGCAGAAGACTGTCGATGCCAACTCCAAGCTGCGTGAGGACCTCAGCACCTCAGGGCAGGAGCTGGCGCAGGCGAAGCACGAGATGGAGCGTCTGCGTGAGCGCCTGTCTGAGCAGGAGGACGCAGTCAAGCGCATCACGAAGGAGCTCGAGGGGGAGAAGGACCTGCGCCGCGAGTCCGCGTCTGAGGAGGTGAAGCAGATGCAGGCGATGCTCGAGAAGAAAAACGCCACCCTGCAGGGGCTTGTCGAGGAGAAGGAGCAGTTGGACGGCAACCTGCGCCGCCTGTCCAAGCACTACCTGTCGCTGCAGGACGAGCTGAAAGAGCAGCAGTCGCGACTTGCCGAGTACCGCGAGACCATGGAGCGTGAGCAGGAGCAGGTGCGTGAGGAGATGGACAAGGCGATGCACCTGCAGAAGGACTGTGAGCAGCTGAAGGCTGAGAAGCAGGACCTCATCAACAAGATCAAGGCGATCCAGAACGACCCGAAGAAGAAGGAGCTGGACTCCAAGCGCATGCAGGAGAACGAAGCCCTCAAGGAGCGCCTCGAGCTTCTGGAGCAGGAGCGCAAGCAGGCGGAGGGGAGCAGGAACTACGCCGAGCAGACGGCGCGCAGCGAGAAGCAGCGTGTGGCTGACCTGCAGCAGCGTGTGAAGGAGACGACAAAACAGTACCAGACGATGAAGGAGGCTTACGAGCGTGAGGCGGAGGGCCTGAACCAGACGAAGGCTGCCATGGCTCAGCAGAAGGAGGAGCTCGCCTCCCTGAAGGGGCAGCTGCATCAGATTAAGCAGCAGCCCGGGTTCATGACGGGTGCCGAGCAAGGGCGGCGCGACCTGGACCTGAGCATCCAGCTCGAGATGGTGCGTGAGGAGAACCAGCGCCTCCAGCAGAAGCTTGCCGACGAACGCATGCTGCGCGAGCGCAGCACCGACAGCGGGCGTCAGCTGGCGAAGGAGAAGATGGAGGTTGAGGACTCCCTCAAGAAGATGAAGAAGGAGTTCAAGGATGTCAACTCGCAGCTCACCGCGATGACATCACGCGCCGACCGCCTCAAGGAGATGAGCCAGAAGCTGCAGAGCGAAGCCCTCAAGAAGTCCAAACAGGATTCCGACGACCCGCCGATGTCGGGGCGCAGGACACAGCCGTACGGACCGTCGCACGGATTCACGACACCGAGGAAGAGCACCGGCCCCTCCACAGGGCGGAAGCGCAGCGTGTCCAACGAGATCAAGGTGCCCAGCTACGCGAAGCCCACAGGTGCGTGGATGGCAAGGGACGACGACACACCTGCCCTCGCCAGCACCGGCGGCGCTGAGTCCTTTGCGAACAGCGGGAAGCACCAGCTCGGCGGCAGCACGAAGATGCGGGGACACAGCCCGAGCGCCAAGGGCCAGACACCCCGGAAGGGCCGCAACGCCAAGACCTCCAAGGTGCGCCAGCCCAGCCCTACGCCGCAGTGCGTCTCGCCAACGAACCCCGCTCTTGCCGCAACGTCTCCCTCCTCCCGCGGCTCCCGCTCCATGAAGCCCGCAGCAGAGGGGTCGGGCCGCTCGTCCTCCGCATCCGCGCTGAAGACAGAAGAGTTCTGATGCAGCACAAGCAGCTCTCCACTCGGCGTCGATGCGTCTCTGCGTCTCTGCAGGAGACATTAAGGTAACACGTGGCAAGGGTGCCACTTAACAGCGATGTACACGTTTTTTTGGCACATTAGAACGAAGTGCCTCCGAGATCAGTCACACCCCCCCCTCTTTTTCATTTTCCTTTTCTTCTGCTTTTGCTGTTTGTCTGGCTTTCCCCCACCTCCGTCCCGTAATCGGTGTCGGGCATCTTTCTGTTCTCCTCGCCCGCGATGGCCTTTTGCCAGTCGACCCCCCCCTTCCTTCTCTGTTGGGCCCTTCAAAGAGCCAGATGACATTCGTGCCAAAGCCCACAACATATGGCGCAATGTCTTCCTCTGCAGAGGGCCAACGGCGAGGTTAAGCGGGTCGCATCGTCTCCCTGCTCCCAAACACCACTCGCTGGCGGTGCAATCTAGATGATCTGTCAGTCCCGGACATAGCGGTCCGTGTGGGACACTGCGGTTCTCTCAGCTTCTTACACAGCAGCTGGTTCTGGACCTCCGCGAAAAAAAAAGTCTTTCTATTTGCAGAAGAACGGGCGGGGGAGGGAGGGGGGAGGGGGTCATGGGTGATACCTTGTACGGATAGTTGGTTCTACGGTGGTGGTGCTGGTGGTGTGGAGGGGGGCCACCAGAGTGCCGAGGAGGGGGTGGAGGGGATGGAGAGGGGTTACAAGAAGAAGGCATGCGCCCCTCCCGCCCCCCCCCCCCCTCCCCTCCCCCCTCTCTCTCTCCTCCTTGGAGAAACGGGGATGGGGAAGAGTGCAGGTGGGGGCGGGTTTTTTTGCATGCCCCGAAGTTAACTGTATATTCCCCACCCCACCCACATTCTACTCTATACCCCCCCCTGCTGAAATGAACGAGAAAGAGAAGGAAGAAAACGAAAAGGCGTGTTGAAAATCTTATTGGCACCACGGAAACGTGGTTCCCCCGCCCCTCGCCCCCCACCCCCCCCCCCCCCCCCCCTCACCCTCACCAGCTCATTATACGGGGGGGTGGGGTCAACCAACACCTCACTCCCCCCCCCCGCCCCCCGCCCCCACCCCAAGCTGCTTGAAAACTTGACGACACAAAGTCGCCAGCAGGAAACCTCTATCTGAAGGGAGTGGGTGGGGGGAGGGGGGGCTGAAGAGAGTACCCCTGTCACACGCGCACACAATGCACACCCACCCGATATTTCTTTGGCGGTGCAAAATAAAAGTGGTGTGGGGTCATCGCGTGTCTTTTTTTCGCGCCGCGGAGGGTCACGGCATGCCGCACACCCAGACACAAGACACACACACACGCCCCGTTCCTCGTCTTCCACCTCCCTGCGGTATTTTCCCTGTTCAAAAGCCACGAAATGGCATGTCTGGATGATATATTTTTTTTGTGTAAACTATTGTGGCCCTGCAGACCTGGCGTGACACCCCAAGAGGTGTGCCTCGAGCACAGTCAGGTGGCAGGCGTTTGGGGGCGGGGTATGCACTGGTGTCTGTAGCTCCTGTTGGTTGTGGGAGGGAAGGGGGGAGGGCGGGGAGAGGGGGGCACATTTCTTTTTGCTGGTAAAATACAATTGGCCCTCTCCTCCTGTTGACACACACACCCCCCAGCCCCCCCGCCTTGCGTCAACCCTCGCTTTTTTGTCTGTTGATGTTGGCAGCAAAGGGAAAATGTCACTACACCACAAGCCAGACCCGCACACCGCAAGCCATCACCCATCACAGGAGTTGAGGTTTTGTGTGTGGAAGTGTCGTACCACAATCATATTTCGAGCAAAGTGCAGCTGTACTGTAGCGAATTTTTTGAATTGTTTGCGGGGATGTGCCTTACGGGCGGGAGGAGGGTGTCTGAAGTGGGTTTTACGGCGCTACGCCTTTCGGTTCACCGTTGTTGTTTTTTCCAGGGTTTTGCGAGAATTCCCTGACGTTACCCGAAAATTAGACGCCAGAGAGACAACACCTCGAATGTCATTTCAGACACGAAGCAAACCGAACTGAGTGTCGGGAAAAAAACTGCTGCCAAAGTGACATTTTGGAACCGAACATTGGGCGAGTCTTGTGGACTCGGGACACAGCTGTTTTTGCAGAATAGCATGGAGGGGTTGGGGGGGGGGGGATTTCAATTTTCCGTTTTTTTCCAAGGCCGCCCTGGAGGCGCTGCTGCTAAGCGATGTCCCGGAAGGGGGGGGGGGGGGCAGATTTTTCGTGTTTTTACGTTCATTTCTATTCTCTGTGATACCAACCCCCCCCCCCCCCCCACCCACCCACCCCCCAACTCCCCCAAGGGTTCAACAGATCTTCTTGGGGTTTCGCTCGCCCGCCGTTTCCGTCTCCCCCCCCCCCCCCCCCCCTGCCCCCCATTTTTTCTCCGTCTGTGCGATCTCCCTCAGCCCCCCCCCCCTGTGTTGTTTGTGTGTCTTGCGGCACCCCTTTCAAACCAAAAGAAGTGCCGGAAAACGATTGCTCCCCACGCCCCCTCGCTCTCGCACCCCACCCCCGCTCCCCTCTCCCCTCTCCGTCTTCCCAACCCTCCCTGCCACAGCACAGGCCGAGCATGGCACGAGCTCTCGGCAGCACAACACCTGCATCAAGGGTGATGGGGTGAGGCCTGGGTCTGTGCCGTGATTTGGTCAATGATTCCTCCCGGGTTGCCCACCCGCCCACCCTTCATCACGCGACCCACCCCTGCCACTGTGGATGTCCCTGATTTTTTTTTTGCATTATTTCACACCCCTTCCGTCCCGTCCGTCCCCCCCCTTCTCCCCCCGCCCCTCACCCACAGGTTTTAGAGATGACACTGGGAAAATCGTTCAAAAATATTCCGAAGAACACCATAAAAGAGCTTTGACGCCCTGCCGCAGACGTTTGTGCCAGGGGAGAAGCGAGTTTCTTAAGCGAGTTTCGGCTGAAACTGAAACTGAAAGGGTTTGTGTGAGCCCCCCGGTTTGCGGGTAAGGCAATGTTGTGCTGTTTGGTTCAGCAAAAAGCCCTGGGTTCAAGAAGCTGGATGGGTGGATATGCATTAGATTCGAGGTGCATGGGGGGGTGGGGGGAGCTGGGGCTGTGTAGTGGAGGATGTGTTTACATCAGGTGCAGCAACGTGTACACTCAACAAAAGGTGGAGGTGTGTTTGTGGTTTGCACAGTGCAGACTGTATCAACATGTGCTCGGTGTTGTGAAAACCGATTCAGTTGTGTGGGCGGGGGGGGTCGCTACAGCTGACAGTGTTGTCAGTAGGATACGCCACAACAGCTTGCTAACTATGTGAATCACTTTGTCCCATTTGTGTATGTGCTTGCTCTGAGGTGGGGCAATCAGCCACAAAATGTTACCTTTCTCACCAACATTTCAGTGCACGGAATGCGTCTCTCGCAGATTGCATGACGGCATCCTTAAGATTGGGGTGATCGAAACCCCGCTTTTGAGCCACACGGAACCGACACGGAACTTGGTTCTCGATCACCCCAAAGATACACACATCCCACCTCTCAACACAACCACGGATACAGAAGACTGCGTGGCTCATTCTGTTTCCCACCGTAAACTATCCCCCTTTGTCGATATCCTGTTCAGATATATTTCGTGACGCAGCCCCCCCTGCCACCTGCCACCTGGTCCCTCCACCTGCCGCCTTCTCCCTTTTTCCCTGGATGAAAAAGGGCGGGTGGGGCGGCGGGGGAATTAGTGTATTCTGAAGAAGCGAGATGCAGGTGGCGCATGCAACTTCATGATTTGCTCCACCTCTACCCTTGGCTGGGTTGCACCCCACACCCCCCTGCTGGTCGTCTGTCATTGTTTCAAAGAGGGCGGGGTGGGGTGGGCCTCGGGAGATTAGTTCGAGAGATTAGCGAGGCATTGAGTGGATTGAGACTCGAGGGGTGGGTCTGGGGGACTGGTAGTGCAGAGACAGTGCGTCACACTTGATCCAGGATGACGCAGAGCGAAGGTTTTCCTGATTTCCCATGTGCGACTCAAAGTGGGTATTTTGTAGGGCTTGTTTCTGCCACTCTCCCAGCCCCCCCCCCCCTCCGTACGTCCCGCCCACGTCTGTCTATTAATGTAGATGCGATTTTCCTTTTAGGGGGAGGGGTGTCTTCGAGAGAGAGAGAGAAAATCTGCACCCCCTCCCCGACGTTGACCGATTATTGCGAAGATTCCCCCCCCCCCCTCCCCCCTCCCTCCTGAGTCATTTGGGGTTTTGTGATCTGTTTTATTTCTTCCGTTTTCAGAACACAGAAATGATTTTTTAGACTATCAGCGACAGTTGTAATGTGCTAATTGCTGGAGCATTTCCGTGGAAACGTGGAGCGCGCACAGTTTGTGTCCTCCAAGTGTCCCGTTTGGACTTCGCACTTTGGATCGAGTGTTGCAATGTATTTGACAGTTCTCCGCAAGTCTGTTTGGACGCATTCTAAGTATCTTGCAGGGTTCAATAGCGTACCACCAACGGGGCCAGTCTATTTCAGAAACTAAGAATTGGTCCACGACCATCGCCGATGACTACGGTTTTATAGGCTTATTTCTTTTCCTTTTCACCTTGCCGCGCCCCCAGCGCCCCCCCACTACCCCACCCGCCCCCCATCTCCTTTCAGCAACGAACACTGCAAATGTGGTGCCACCTGTCGGTGGCCCGTGTTCGCAACCCCCAAAAAATCCTAAAAAAACACAACAGATCCCAAAAAAATGATAACAAGTAAGCCCACGAGCAACAAGAAAACAGAGAGATGGTGGCAGCCACGGCTGGCAAGAGACGCCAGGAGCCATGAGAGGTAAGACTGCATGGACGAGGAGGTTGCAAGATAGTTCCGCTTTGCAGTGTCTCCATTGATGCGAGCCTTGTGTATTGAACAAGTCACCACCCACACCCACCGCAGGTGGCATGCCAGGTGGTGTTGGCGGGACTGCCAGAGCAGTGCGGCACGATGCTCATCCCACATGAGAAGGAGGAGCAGATCCTCGCGCCGTTGCACAGGAGCCTCATTAAGGAGAAGGTCACAGCCGCCCAGATGCGCAAGCTCATCGAAGAGTCTCTGCTGCTGCTCAAACCCGATGCCATCGAGCATCACAGCGAGATCCTGATGGCCATCGACAACGCGGGGTTCTCCATCGAGTGCACATCGATGATCGTGACACGTGCGATGGCCGAGACTCTCGTGGCAAGCTTCGCCACGCCGGATATGAACAACGATAGAGCGGCCGCGTGGCGGGAGCAGAATATTGAACATCTCATCAGCGGCACGGTGCTTGCTGTCGTTGTGCGTCGCGTGCAGGCAGTCTCCGCACTGCTGAGCCTGCTGGGCCCCAACAGTCCAGCAGAGGCGAAGAGGGTAGCTCCTGAATCTGTGCGTGCGCGCTTCGGAACGGATGACATCCGGAATGCTGTGTACAGCAGCCCGACGAAGGAGCAGGCGTACCGCGACGTGGTGCTGGTGCTCGGATACACACCGCAGGCTGCAGTCCAGGAGGATGCGTCCAAAGGAGACAGCGAGTGGGACATGACGGAGGCTGACCAGACCCATCTCTCGGTGCGTGAGATGAAGGAGCTGACCAAGCGGCAGCTCGAGGAGCTGAAGCAGGCACGGGCGCAGCTGGCTCTGAAGGAGGCAGAGCTGAAGCGGCGTGAGGACATGGACATCGAGGAGATCCTGTACCCCAACGGGCGGCCGATGCTGAAGCTAGCCGTCGGGTCGACAGACATCATCGACAGCGCTTCGAGTATCATCCGCCACTGCGCCTCGACCAGCCCGATGGGCCTCCCTCTGACCCCTCGCGGCATGCGTGCGCTGTACGACTCTTTGGATCCAGAGAAGCGGGGTGTCATCACACGCACCACCTTCCGTGAGTTTTATGAAGGTTATGCGCCTCTCGAGAACTATGGTGTCCCCGACGAAGCTGCAACACTCGATCGCAAGCTGGCGCCTTTCAAGGAGACTGGCATTTCATTTGACAACTTCTGTGTGTTCCTTTATCAAGCTGCGCGACGGTAGTTGTCTTTTCTTGCTTTTGTCGATATTCGGGTTTGTCTGCCAGCGTCGGGAATGCCTTTGTTCACACGAGGCTGTAGAGCTGTAAGATGGCAGTGTCACACCCCACCCTGCCTCCCTTGCATGTCCACCAGCAGCTATTCTGGCAATGGCACCTGTGGCTGAGGGGCCACGACAGTAGCCTAAACCAAGCTGCATAAAACTCCACCATTGATAATAATCAGTGTGCACGATGACACCTCTCGTTGCAGGCGAGGCGCGGGTCGAGCAAGGTCATCTTCCAGTCCCTTTCGTAGCCTTCGCACAACGCGCCCCCGCAGGTTGTGCACCTCTCTTTTCGGCATGCCGCTAGGCACTCCACCCTCTCTCCCGAAGCCTACCTGTATATTCTGCAGCTGGCGCCACGTCAAGAGAGTACGTTTTCCCTTTGACGGCTGCCAGGTGGCGGAGAGCAGCGTTCAGCGCGGCTGTTTCGGCTCAGGATTCCGACATTCCTCGAGGTCGTACCTCGCCTCATTGAGAAGGAGCAGGGGGAAACAGCCAGCAGGGGTGTGCCGTTGTTCAGCTCCCGAAGCACGGAAGCAACGTCCCCCTCCAGCGACGCATCCGCAGCAGGCAGGCTAGTTTTCTTCTGTCGGGCTGCTGGCCTCCCTCCGCGCCAGCTGAGTGTCACACCCCCACCCTGCCTCCCTTGCATGTCCACCACCTTGTCTGCCACACATATGCATGCACATGCACTCCACACAACGACAGCATTTACACCACGTCTGCATGCCGTTCACACTGGTGTGCGGATGGAAATCCAACCGTCTGACGACGAGGTCGACTACGAGGCATTGGTGGACATTGAATTGTCATCTGTGACGCTCAGCCGGAGGGAGGCCGAGCGCCTGCCGTGCCGCGACCTAGAGTACCCTGTCCCGACATGGGTGGAGGAGGAGCTGCGCTCGGTGCAGCAGGCCTCGCCGCTGCTCAGCGGCGATGCGTTATCTATGCGGGGCAGTGCTGCTGTTGTCGCTTCTCGACCAACGACTTCAAAGAAGCCAAAGGCTCGCATCGACGAAGACGACGATGAGGATGTGGACATATCTTCTTGTTTCAACCACGCCCATGTCGCTCGCGAGGACAAGAAATGGGCAGACACAATTAGCACCTTCCGCAACTTCCTTGACGACAGCAATCAGCGAGATGCTCTGATCCAGGTTGGCATCGACGATCTACGGCGCCTCGGAGACGCCGTCACGACAAGAGCCGACGAGAGCACATCACCCCCAGCCGCAAGTGACGAGCATGCGCAGTGCGATGCCTTGTCCACTGGGAGTGCTGTCCTGCACCTCTCCGACATCAGTGACGATGACGATCGCGACCTGGTCGTTGCCACAGGCACACTCCAAGACTTGGAAGAAGGCTTCCGTGAGGAGGACCGCCACAGGCGCCAGGAGGAGGAGGAGCGGCGCAAAGAGGCGCACCAGGCAGTGGACAGAGAGCTGCAGGAGAAGCAGAGCGCACCGCCGGCCCCCGAGGTGGCGCTTCTGCGGCAGGAGATGGCAGAGTGCGAACAGCTGCTCCACACGCAGACGGCGCAGCAGCAGGGAGGCCTTGTGCGGTGCTTCGTCGGCACTGAAGACGCCGTTCCCTGCGACGCCCCCCCTGTGGCGGCCCCCCACAGCAGACCTGACTACGCACAGCTGGCGGAGGAGGTGCGACGGCGCGACGAGGAGTTTGCTG
This sequence comes from Rhynchopus euleeides, assembly GCA_963210315.1. Classification (NCBI taxonomy): domain Eukaryota; phylum Euglenozoa; class Diplonemea; order Diplonemida; family Diplonemidae; genus Rhynchopus; species Rhynchopus euleeides. Next base: position 2,197,151 of record OY723283.1, read on the forward strand.
CAGCACTGGAGGAGCAGGAGCGCAGGGCACAGCAGGCTGCCGAAGAGTCTGCCGCCGCCCTGGCCAGTGCTCAGGAGGAGCGCCTCGAGGCTGCGCGCGCTCTCGAGGCTGAGGAGGAGCGTGCAGAGCAGGGCCGCCGAGAGCGCGAGGAGGCGCGTCTCGCCGAGCTGGCTGTGGATAACGCACGGCGGCGCCGCGAGGACCGATGCCGCTCGCAGGAGGTGCGGCAGCAGGGGGAGGTGCTGCGGATGGAAGCTGCCGATGTCGAGTCACAGCATGCCGTGCTGCTTCTGCAGGAGCGCGAGCGACGCCTTGCGGCTGTCGAACGTGCAAAGCGTGTGGCAGCTGAGGCGGAAGCAGAGCTGCGTGTGGTTGAGGAGCAGCGCCCCCTCATGGAGGAGGAGGTCCTCCGGCGTGACCATGTGGTGGCAGCCGAGGGAAGCGCTCGAGCAGCGCTCTCCGCGACGGGGGAACGGCTGCGCGAGTTGGTCATCCAGCACGAGAAACAGCGCCGACAACTGTTCAACGATGAAGACGCAACACGGCGTGCTCTGTGCAGTGATCATGTGCTTGCATGTGACGACAGGGCCAGGTGGATGAGTGCCACACTGCAGCAATTCCGGGACGCCGTATGTGCTGTTTTCACAGACGAGGCTGAGTCACGCTTGTCTGTCAAGGAGGATGAATCTGCGCGCCGTGACGATCTCATCGCGACAGCAGAGCGCAACCACAGCGATGTGGAGCAAGTCGCAACACAGGTGGAGATCGCGCGGCGAAGGCGCTTCGCCTACAACCAAGCTGACCGCGTCACAGAGCAGGGCCAGGTGCGTGCATTGGCGATGCTGCAAAAACTGGGACCCACTGAGGTGCCACCCACCCCAGTGCGCGCTGTGTCGAGGCGCCTCGCAGCTTTGCGGCTTCAGGAAGAACTGCGCAGCCAGTGGCTGCAGTTCTTTTCACCGGACGTCCTCCCCCAGCTGCAGAAGCGTCGCGTGCTCCCCGCATCCCAGGTATCGCCGCGCGTCCCTCTGAGCGCGCGGAGTCGGGACCCGCCTCAGCCTCTGTCGGGCGCTGTGGTGCTTGACGACAAGTTCCTCCGCAACTACGACCCCAACCTGCAGCGCCTTCAGATATCCTTCGAAGGCGTCAAGAAGGTGTTGGGCCCCTTCGAACACCTCCAACGCCTCACTGAGCTGCACATCGCGAACAACGAGGTGGAGCACATTGCAGGAACGTTCCCCTCTGTCACGGACATCGATCTCACCGAGAATCGCATCAGCAATTTGGGGTTCCTCGAGGGGTTCCATGCTTTGCGGAAGCTGCGTGTCGACAGCAACAGCATCAGAGACCTGTCGGGGATCGAGAACTGCGCACACCTGAAGGAGCTGCATGCGAGGCACAACTGTGTGCCTGAAATCGGTGTCCTGAAGAGCTGCGAGGGGCTGCTGCGGCTCGATGTGTTCGGCAACAACCTGTCTTCGTTAGACTTGCCAGAAGTGTCGTCTCTCACTTACCTGAATGCTGGGCGCAACGCGCTTCGTGATGTCACAAATGTCTTTCGCAGCTGCCCCCTGTTGCTGGAGGCCCATCTGTACAACAACAGAATCAGTGCCATCCCGTCGCGCATGCACTGTGTGCTGCTGAGGAGCCTCCTGCTTGGGGACAACTTCATGGAGAAGGTATGCCGTGTGCACCTGCTGTCCCAAAGCACACCTACTCACACCCTTGCCACAGATTCCTGACCTCACGTATCTGCCGTGTTTGACTCACCTCAACATGTCCAGCAACCGGCTGACCGATGCAAGCGGTGTGCGGGGGTGCCTGCACCTGGAGGTGCTGGAGCTCTCCTTCAACTCTCTGGTATGCACGCAAACACGCCCACCAGCCCTCCGACACCCCCTCCTCCACAGGGTGACGGTGGCGGGTTTGTCTCCTCGGTGGAGGGCCTGCAGCGGCTGGCGCATTTGGGCGTCAACCAAAATCCGATGTGGACCGCTGACCCTGTGGGTCTCGCTGCCAGCCTTGCTGCAGTGTTGCCTTCTCTGTCGAGACTCAACAGCGACCCTGTACAGAGGGCTGACACTGCGCTGCGTACCGACAGCGTGGCTGATGCTCATGACTTGTCTGCATTCGACGATGTGTGCTTATGCCAAATCCGCGAGCTGAGGCTGCTCGAAGCCGCACAGTCATCCTCGCAGGAGCTGACTGCATCCCTTGAGCACATGGCCCTGCAACACCTGCAGGTGCACGCCACGCGTGGTGTCGCCCACCTGCAGCAGGTCTGGGTGGGGAACGGTGCGAGTGTCAAGCGTCGCCACCTCCTGCGTGTTGATGCTGCTGCATGCACCATTGGGCGGTGGTTCCGCCGTGTGTGTGTTCGGCGACGCCGCACTGCAGCAGCAGTGCGGATCCAGAGCCGGTGGCGCGGTGCAGTCGCGCGTCTTCGTCTAAGTGGGGCACGCTGGGAAGATGAAGACCAAGAGCAGTACGGCGAGGTGAACGTTGACTTTTCACCTGGCATAGACACTTCGCATTTGGCCCGTTTTGGTGAAATCTTCGCGGCCTTCTCCGGGTCCATGGCGCCTGTTCAGGGCATGCCTGCACAGGCAGCCAAGAGCATCGTGCGCACCCCTCCTGCATCTGAGTCGTCGACATCATCGGCCCCGACACCAACGCCCCCACCTCGCCCCCAGACTGAGGATGTTCACTCGGAGCCCCTCACAGAGGCTTCCCTGGTGTGGATGAATGGCGCGAAGAAGCGTGGGAAGCGGTTTCAAGTGATGCAGAAGCGACGGCAGCAGCAGGAACGCTATCTGCCAAAGGAGTCCACGCTGGAGGGGAAAATGCAAAACATACACCGCACCATTGAGGAGAAGCGTGCCCTGACAAAAGCCCCGCAACAGGCAGCACAGCGACGCAGAAGTGCGGCGCCGCCTGCGCAGGAATTGGAGCTGCAGTCGATTAGCAGCACCATGACAACTGATGAGCGCTCCTTTGGGAAGAGCGCGCCACTGCCGCCTTTGCGTCCTCGGCCCGATTCCTAGCCTCTGAGACCTGCCTACACATATACAGCTACGTGAGAGTTGTGGCCTCCCGACCCTTCCATTGATTGCAAACCACGCAGTGCCGCAATGTCGCATCACATGCACCCCACCCTCCAGGTAGAACAACAATAAAATGGTGCACTTCGACGCGGGTGAGCAGACGGAGCGTGCGTTCCAGAAGCAGGGGAACGTGTTCTGCGCCACGAAGCGCGTGGTGAAGTCGAAGTTCCAGAAGACGAGCAAGGGTGCTCTGCGCCAGTGGAAGAACGTTGGTCTGGGCTTCAAGACCCCGAAGTCGGCGATTGACGGGAACTACGTCGACCAGAAGTGCCCCTGGACCGGCAAGGTGTCGATCCGTGGTCGCATCCTGCGTGGTGTGATCCGCAGCGCGAAGATGGAGCGCACGATCGTGGTGCGTCGTGACTACCTGCACTGGGTGACGAAGTACCAGCGTTACGAGAAGCGTCACATGAACTTCGCCGCGCACATCAGCCCCGCCCTGGTGACCCGCAACGTATGCCGCATGTGTGCCACAAGTTGTGTCCATGTTCCTCTGTTTATCTTCGTACCAGTTACGTGCGACGAAGTATCGAAGGCAATCGTACGGCTGGAGCTGTACACGGTTCACCTTCATGCCACTCCACAGCCTTTGACACAGGCGCTCAACGAAAAGCCCAGATCTGCCTTTTGCAGCCTTGGTCAGGGTGTTCTCTATATAAAAGTGAAAGGAGGGCGATTTCTCACCATCTCACACCACACCCCACCACACAACAGGTCGGTGACGAGGTTGTGTGCGGCCAGTGCCGCCCTCTGTCGAAGACGGTGCGTTTCAACGTCCTGAAGGTGAACCCCAAGGGCAAGCAGCGTCTGGAGTCCCGCTTCAAGAAGTTCGCGAAGTTCTAGATACCTTGACACCAGTTTGACTGGCACATCATGAATCAGCGAGGGGCAGTGGCCATTGTGCTGCTGCGGCGTCATTGACAGCCATTTCCATGCTTGTACTGTGAGAATGTAATCTGGCAACGCCGTGTTTTTGTTCCGAACTGAGGCTTGTTGCTGGCCTCCGCGTGTGCTTGTTGTGATCCCACACCCTAGTCGGCAGGTAAACAGACACCTCATAAAATGGTGCACTTCGATGCGGGTGAGCAGACGGAGCGTGCGTTCCAGAAGCAGGGGAACGTGTTCTGCGCCACGAAGCGCGTGGTGAAGTCGAAGTTCCAGAAGACGAGCAAGGGTGCTCTGCGCCAGTGGAAGAACGTTGGCCTGGGCTTCAAGACCCCGAAGTCGGCGATTGACGGGAACTACGTCGACCAGAAGTGCCCCTGGACTGGCAAGGTGTCGATCCGTGGCCGCATCCTGCGTGGTGTGATCCGCAGCGCGAAGATGGAGCGCACGATCGTGGTGCGTCGTGACTACCTGCACTGGGTGACGAAGTACCAGCGTTACGAGAAGCGTCACATGAACTTCGCCGCGCACATCAGCCCCGCCCTGGTGACCCGCAACGTATGTTGTGCTCGAGCCAACCAGGAACGTCATCAAAGGCACCGCACCAGGCGTCTTGTCTTCAACATCACATTCTTTTCGAGCCTCGGATGCTTGAAAAGAGACCCCCTCGCTGTCTTCGGTCCATGCATGTAGTGTGGTCATTTTGAAATCCTTGGTTACTTCTTTGGTGTTTCTGTTTGATCAACATGACCAGCATACACCACATCATCATCATCTCACACCACACCCCACCACACAACAGGTTGGTGACGAGGTTGTGTGCGGCCAGTGCCGCCCTCTGTCGAAGACGGTGCGCTTCAACGTCCTGAAGGTGAACCCCAAGGGCAAGCAGCGCCTGGAGTCCCGCTTCAAGAAGTTCGCGAAGTTCTAGAAACTTGATCTGTGTGCTGAATCACATGACCTGGAGTTCATCATTGGTCGCCCGTGTCTCGTATTTCGGAATAGACCTGAGTGCTGCTGCGGCAGCCCCATTCGCCGCCTTAGCTTGCCCCCTTGCTACAGCAAGCGTCATCGTTCGATAGGAATGTGGAATTCTGGAAGCAGACGATCCGCTCTCTCTGAAGATACTTTTCACCCTTCTGCAGTCGGGAGTGTACACCCCACACCACCTCCCACCCACCTCCAGGTCAATTCCTGTCTACAAAAATGGTGCACTTCGACGCGGGTGAGCAGACGGAGCGTGCGTTCCAGAAGCAGGTATGCTTACGAATTTGACTGCTTTTTCAACACTTCTTCTTCTCACAGGGGAACGTGTTCTGCGCCACGAAGCGCGTGGTGAAGTCGAAGTTCCAGAAGACGAGCAAGGGTGCTCTGCGCCAGTGGAAGAACGTCGGCCTGGGCTTCAAGACCCCGAAGTCGGCGATTGACGGGAACTACGTCGACCAGAAGTGCCCCTGGACTGGCAAGGTGTCGATCCGTGGTCGCATCCTGCGTGGTGTGATCCGCAGCGCGAAGATGGAGCGCACGATCGTGGTGCGTCGTGACTACCTGCACTGGGTGACGAAGTACCAGCGTTACGAGAAGCGTCACATGAACTTCGCCGCGCACATCAGCCCCGCCCTGGTGACCCGCAACGTATGCCGCGTGCTTAGGGTTCTTTCTTTCTGCCGAACACAAGGCAAAGGACAAACTGACACACTTTGACATAGCGAGACATCACTCTACCAGAGAAGCTATTTTGGGACCCTCTTTTCAAGAACGTCCTTGTTCTTGCTTCTCAAGTTCCACAATGACTCGTGGCAGCCACTTCCTGCACACATGCACACAGTGTGTGTCCAAACAAAACAAGATGTTTGTCGCAAACTACACCACACCACACCACCCAACAGGTCGGTGACGAGGTTGTGTGCGGCCAGTGCCGCCCTCTGTCGAAGACGGTGCGTTTCAACGTCCTGAAGGTGAACCCCAAGGGCAAGCAGCGTCTGGAGTCCCGCTTCAAGAAGTTCGCGAAGTTCTGAGCGGGGAAGTTGAGTGCACCGTAGGCAGGATTGACAGTTTCTGTGGTCAGACATGAGATACGCTGCCCCCCGCCCCACCCTCTCGGTTTGCTTGCTGAGTGTCATATTCCTTCTTGTGAAAGCCTTCCTCAGGTTCCCTTGCTTTTTGTGACATCATCCATGACATCCTCCAGGACGCTCCGTCGCAGCAAATACAAACCAAAATGGTGCACTTCGACGCGGGTGAGCAGACGGAGCGTGCGTTCCAGAAGCAGGGGAACGTGTTCTGCGCCACGAAGCGCGTGGTGAAGTCGAAGTTCCAGAAGACGAGCAAGGGTGCTCTGCGCCAGTGGAAGAACGTTGGTCTGGGCTTCAAGACCCCGAAGTCGGCGATTGACGGGAACTACGTCGACCAGAAGTGCCCCTGGACCGGCAAGGTGTCGATCCGTGGTCGCATCCTGCGTGGTGTGATCCGCAGCGCGAAGATGGAGCGCACGATCGTGGTGCGTCGTGACTACCTGCACTGGGTGACGAAGTACCAGCGTTACGAGAAGCGTCACATGAACTTCGCCGCGCACATCAGCCCCGCCCTGGTGACCCGCAACGTATGCCGCATGTGTGCCACAAGTTGTGTCCACGTTCCTCTGTTTATCTTCATCATCATCTCACATCACACCCCACCACAACAGGTTGGTGACGAGGTTGTGTGCGGCCAGTGCCGCCCTCTGTCGAAGACGGTGCGTTTCAACGTCCTGAAGGTGAACCCCAAGGGCAAGCAGCGTCTGGAGTCCCGCTTCAAGAAGTTCGCGAAGTTCTAGAAACTTGGCACTCTGACCCGAGTTACTGCAGTTGATCATTGGTCGCCGTGTTGTTTTTCGAGGCCCGCCAACGGTAGCCTCTGTGTGTTTGGGTTAATCTGCGGTCTGCTTGTCCGTGGCATCAGTCAAGCACGTTGAGGCAGGACTTGCGGTTCGACCTTCGGAACGATGCGTGGGGTAGGAAGTCAAGCGGGATGTTCTGCTTACCTTGTTAGACCAATCATGCCCGGCTTCGCAATGCTCTCCCGTACTGCACCCACCCTGCAGGTTCTACACATTCATTCCTACCCTCGATGCCTGAGGCACAGCATGCGGAGAAGGAGCGTCTCATCCGCGAGATCATGCGCAATGCAGGCTCCTGTGCAGAGCTGCAAGCCACACTTCAGCAGGACGGCGACAAGCAGAAGCAGTTGCGGGAAGTGGAGGCTGACACGCAGCGGTGGGTCGCCGTGGGACAGGCCGCAGCGACGAAGCTCCTGGAGGTGTTGAAGGAGAAGGGCATGTGCGACGACGTGAAGCACGAGGGCGATCTCCTCACTCGCATGCACATTCCGCACGAGAGGCTGCAGTGGTCGAAGGATGACGAAGCCTTCTTCTGAACACCTCGTCACAGCACATCCAGGCAGGCGTCAACCCTGTCGCGCAGGGCTGTGACGTGTCGTGGTAAGTGTTATGCCGCCAGACCCTGATCCCAGTTGCGGTAGCCTGCCGTGGTCTCCCAGACATAGGATCTGCACACAGCCACGCGTGGTGCTTCTCAAAATTCGTGGAGGAACCGAATAATGTACTTCGGCGTCTTCATGCACCAACGACCTGTTGTCCACTTCCCTCTGGCTCGGATTCACCCGCAGTACACGACGTTTCCCGACCTTTCCACAGTCTCCATTATTCTCAGCTGAAGTCTCAGCCTCTCTCAGACGTCTCACACACAGCAGTCTTCCGGAGGCGACACAGCAAGCTTGGTTGTCAGCCCCCCCTCTTCTCTCCTCTCTGCTCTCTTCTCTCTGCCCTTCTTCTGAACTTCATGCTGCTGCGGCGTCAAAACCAAAACCCACCCCCTCCCGGCTTCACCCCACCACCCGCAGGAGGGGGCAAGATGATGCGCCGAGGTGTCTGTCGCGCCTTCGGGCGCATGAAGATGAACGCAACCCCGTGCCTTGTCGGGTATGCCACCACTAACCCTCGCCTGCTGCTTGCCCACCCCCCCGCCCCTCCTCTGACAGGATGAACCAGCTGCCCACGGGGCTGATCCGCAGCTCGCTGCCCTCCCAGAACAGGGCCTTTGGCCTGTCGGCCAGCACGTCGGTTGTTGTGGAGAGCACTGCCGAGGCTGACGAGACGGCCGACCCCTTTGTCAGCCTTTTCAACACCTCAATGAGCTACATCACATGCGCTATGAGCCATGAGACCATGCCTCTGACCGTGCCACAGTGAACCTCCTGACAGATGACGAGGGCTTGGGATGAGCTGAGAAACGAAGCCGGAAATACAGTCCTGCACTGATGTGCAGGTCTGCGGGTGTACGATGAGTCAGTGGTGCACTGATGTGCCGGAGAGATGTAGTCTTGCACTGATGTGCAAGTCTGCAGGTGTACGATGAGTCAGTGCCAGAAAAGGCACAGAACAATGCGGTTTGTGGGGGTCCGGACTTCCGAGTCCCGCCCACACTTTTTTTCACACGGAGCGGTCGGTCGCGAGATAACTCTATGCGGGCAACTGCTCCAGCATCCAACAGGCCCCCCTCCCCTCTTGTGTCCTCATGTGTGATGGAGTCCGTTGTGTTAGTGTTCCCCCAACCCGCCCTCCCAGCGTCCCACACAGCACCCACCAGGCCAGATAGATGGAGGAGCCGCGGCGGGAGTTTCGCGAGGCTATCCGGAAAAAGGCGACGCAGGACTTTGCCGTGAAGTCTTTGGAACGGCGGCCCTCTCCTCGGCATGAGCTGAAGGCGCCGGATGTGAGCATTCACGAGGAATGGGAGCGGGCGCAGCGACGGAAGATGTTTTATGTGGACGGGTTGATAAAGGACGGCATGAGTGGGAGGGTCCTTTCCGAATCAGAGTTGGCCTCACTCGCGGTGATGAGGCAAGAGCTTGAGCGGGAGTTGCGGGAGAGGTCATCCGTCGAGAATGCCGGTTGTGACGAGGGGAAGGTTTCTCTGACGCCAGAGCAGCGGTCGGCGTTGTACGGCGCAGCAGAAAAGCTCTTCAACAGCGACTCAGAAGATGTTCGTGCGACCGCTCTTGAGAAGAGCAAGATTCTCCGACAGTTTTTCAGCGAGCAGGAAACGAAAGACCGCCTGCACAACAGGTGGCTGATTTCCCAGCGGTCTGCTCTTGCACAGAAGCGTGCGGAGCTGCGCGAGATAGAGGGGCGGACGGACCGGTCTGATGTGTTGCAGGCCCAGATACGCGAGATGCAAGGTGCGCTGCAGGCCATTGTCTGGGACCACGAAGAGAAGAAGAAGTGGGGCATGTCGCAGCTGCCGGTCCTGACGGCCGAGGAACACGCATTACTGCGGGGCACGGAGATCATGCGGCGCATCAGGAACAGCAGGGCCATCTGCGCTTCCGAGCTTGAGAACAGCTGCTGTTCACTGAACGCGTCTGAGCGTCTCTCTACCCCGGTGAGGCTTCAGAGCCCTGCCAAGGATACGTGTCGGATCAAGCTGACGTCCTCGTGATAGTGTGCTTTACAGCCACCAGCATGAGACGTCTTCGGGCGGCCTTGGTGAGGCACCGTCAATCAAGCCGTGCTGTGCTGTTTGAATTGATTTCAGTCTTCTTGCGTTGATATGTCACACACACGCACCCTGCAGGCGGTCACATGCGGTCACCTTTTGGTGCCGTTGCAGTCCTGGGTCTCCCACCCGTCGATAACTGGAAGGCTGACAAGACACGCTCGAAATCGCCGAAGGAACAATGTTTTGTGTTGTCGTCGGTCATATGCAAGCAGCTGCAGACTACTTGCGGCAGGCACCTGCTTGAACCTTTGCACTTACAGGACAATCCCGCCGCACCGCGCCCTCGTGGTATTACCCCAGGCAGTACCTCAGCACAACGAGTGCTCTCGCGGGTGCGTGATGGTCAGACACAGTTCCCCCCCGTGCCATCATGCATCTTTGGCGAGTCGGCGACGAACAAGTGGTGGAAGTACGTCGAGCTGATCACATCCCTCCCAGTGAGTGTGCACGATGGCCCCGGGAGAGACCGTGAAATGGCACAGGCTGTCGATCGCTTCACTGCATCCTGCAGCAAGCTCGTGACCAGCCTTGTGCAGGAATTCTTGGGGGCGCCCCATCGGTGTACTCTCAACAAAGGCTGGCCCATGCAGAAGCAGCACTTCATCCAGAGAGAGGACGGCACCTACGATGACGATGGTATTCGGGTGGTCCTGACTTCTTCCCGGACCAACGCCTTTGCACACGAGTCCCGTGTTATGCGAACACTCGCGTCTCTCCCTGCCGCCCGCATCGTGCACGTGCCGCTCAACCTGTGCTGCGAGCACAGAGGCTGCTCTGTGTGGTGCTCCGTCCAGCACCCACGTGTTGTCTACAAGCAGGACGCATGCACCTTCCTCGGCCTCACCAACAGTCGCCGACCTGTCGCCGAATTCTTCCGCTGTGCTTCTGTCTCTGTGTGTGCCGACGGACGTGCCTACATCCTTGATGTCTCGCCAGAGGCCTTCCCCTGCACGACACTCCACGAGGCTGAGGAAGCGCTGCGAGGCACACCGGGCCTGCCCAGGCGCCCTGTGCAGGAGGAACCCCCAGCTCTCGCTGCGTCTGGAGCGGACGTCATGCGCGACCAGATGAAGAAGCTGCAGTTCCCTCTCGAGAGCTGCGCTGCTTGGGAGCTCCTTGTCATGCACGAGGCTGCACGGCGGCGCAGCCCTTCCGTCAGAGACTGCCTGTGCCCCGATGAGGTCGGCGAAGTGCTCGCCCGTGTCGGCTTGAGCGCTGTCTCCCTTGTTGACATCATCACCTTGCTTGAGGAGTACCCAGAGTGGATCGCGCTGCGTCCATGTGCTGACGGGTCTACATCACGGTGGATGGCGCCAGACGTCATGGGGGTGCTGCGGGTGGCGAAGACTGAGCTCGTTGCCGAAGCCTATCGCCTCATGTACGGGGATTGGTGCACACGACTGGCGTCTCTATCCTCCGTTGAGTTCAAGTCACTTGCGCTGTACACCCTACATGGGCTTGTCAACTACGACGCTGAACTGCACCCGTTGATGTGGGAAGAGAAGCTGCCGCAGAAACTTCGAGACACCTTCAGCACACATGTCAGCATCCACGAGGTGCAGCGTAAGCAGCTGCTCACCCGCGTCTGCGACCTCATCGGGATGACACTTCCTGTTGCCTGGACGCTGTCGCGACGTCACCAAAACCCGTCCTTCCTCGCTTCACTGACCCCGGGCGACATTGACATGCAGCCCCAAATCACTGTTTTCCACTCGCTGGACATACACGCTCCTTCCAGCCTCCCCGCAGTCGACTCTTGTGTCAAGCTGGTGAGAGAGCTGAACGAAGAGATCGATATTGTTGTGCAAGGATACTCAGCGACCTCTCTCGCCCTGGTGCCTGTGCTGCTGCGGTGTGTGCACCTCTACACCCACATGGAGAGGGCAGCCAGACAGGGCAGCCCCATGGAGTGCGACCATCATCGTGCGGAGGCATCCTGGCAGCGTATCGTGCAGCTGTATATTACGGGGCTGTGCCCCCCACCTGCTGACCAGGACGACGAAGAAGGCCCCCAAGCAAACGTGTTCTCGATCCCTCCCCTGCAGGCAAGCATTGGGCTCTCTCCGGAAGACCCATCCCTGTCCGCCCGGGTCGAGGGGGTCACACGCGTGTTGTGTGACGTGTCTCGGTGGTACGATAGTGTCCTCAACTTCAGCAAGGCAGCAGATACCATATCCGCGATGTTCGACATCCGACAGACTTTCGCAGAGTCTCCCGTCGCACTTATCTCCATCCTCAACGAGCGCGTAAAATTTCTGGCACATCGCCGCATGACACCTGCCTTTGCTGTGATGGAGCAGCTGCAGGGGTGCGTCATTGCGCAGTACGGCGAGCTGTCAGCAGAGGCTCTTGCAGCAACACGGCAGAAGGCGGATCTATTCTGCCAATTTCGTGATGAGCACAGCGCAGGGAAGGTGCGCTATGCACTGGCGCAGGAGCTGCACGACACCGGCAGACCGCAGGCTGCAGTCGAGGAGCTGCTCTCCGTGTGGCCCCTGTGCCACAGGCGCGCCGTCCCTGAACCTGTGGGGGTGCGGGTGCTGCGCGACATTGCTGCACTCCAGTATGAGCTGCGGCGCTACGACAAGGCATCTGATGCAGCGGAGAAACTCACAGCCTTCCTCTCTCGTGTGCAAATCCCTGTGACAACTTCGACCCTGATCTCCAAATCCGAACACGAGTTTCTGACGGAGCTTGCCATTGACATTCGACAGCGTTGTATGGATGTGCTTACGCATACGCCATGCAGTCGCTTGAATGTTGAGCTGTTCTCGCCCTCGGCGTTTTGAGGCTTCGTTGTACGATGATGGGATGACAGAGTTCAGATCGTGATGCGAATGAGTTCCCGTTGATTCAATCTCGTGACAGGCTGTGCTCATTCATTTCACCACTCATCGAACAGGGACACAAAGGTCGCATGTCACGGTTTGACAATGGAATCTGAGACCTCATCGCTCATCCCATGTAGCAATTTTTCCATGATTGCGCCAAGTGTATACCGTTCCGGGTATCCGAGCAAGAAAAACTTTCCTTTCCTCAAAAAGCTGGGCATCCGGTCGGTGTGCTACCTCTGTCCGGAGGAATATGCGCTGGTGAACCAAGACTTCTACAAGAAGAATGGTATCAAGATACACCAGTTCCCGATGGAAGGAAACAAGGAACCCTTCGTTAACATTCCCGAGCAGCAGGTGAACAGTGCGCTGAGCGCTGTGTGCGACACTCGCTACCATCCTATCCTCATCCACTGCAACAAAGGGAAGCATCGGACAGGGGCGGTGTGTGGCTGCCTCCGCAAGGTGCAGGGGTGGTCCCTGGTCTCTATAATAGATGAGTACAACCGCTTCGCAGGTGATAAAGGGCGTGCCATGGACCAGCAGTTCGTCGAGCTGTTCAAGCCCCGCCTGATGCTGAACCAAAACGCCATGCCCGAGTGGCTCAGCATCGCAGACATCAACCCACTGTACGTCGAGGGCATCCGCGATCTGCCGGAGAATCTAGAAGAGCCTGTTGACGGGACAGAACAGCCGTCGAAGTCGCATCGCGGTGGTGTGCAGTTCTTGGTGGAGCCCACGCAGCCAAGTGAGCCCCTGCGGGTGCTTGAATCTCATGTGGTGGATGCCGATCCCGGCTGTGAGCAGGCTGTCGCGAGTTAACAGAGGCTGAGAGACCCACCCATCCACCCCACCCAGCCCCCTTTTTGCCCGAGACAGCGCTTGGCAGTGTTTTGCACTCTGACCACATCACACCGATCACAGGGATGACACCCTCGTGCACATTCTGGTGCGCACCTGCTTTCAGTGCTCATGGCGAAGGCTGCCAATGAAAGGACTGACGCGCTCGAGGTTGACCCAAGCGGAACGATTGCATGCAACATCTGCGGGCTGAGGGTGAGCACCCCACTCTTGCGGGTGCATCAGGTGCAGTGTGCGAAGAAGAGATCCTCCCGCAAAATGCTGTCATTTGTGACAACTCGGGACCCCCAAGCAGCATCGCCCACGCCAGCTAGTGCGGAGGAACCTGTTTGCCAGGTCTGTGGGCAGACGTACAAAGAAGGCGACCTGATCCAGCATCGCAGCCTGTGCGATGGCTACCTCAGCCCGAAGAGTTTGCCGCAAGAAGGCTCCCCCATCCGATACCACACCTCCAGTGCCAAAAGCCTGCAGAAAGTGAATGCGCGTCTTCGAAGCCTCGCCAAGGCATCGCCGCGGGATCCGCTCGTTGCAACACAGCAAAGGTATGGTATCCATGTGGCCACGACACACTGCACGGGATCCTGCAGGAGCGCCGCACGGCAGGCTGATGTGCCGCCGCCTCCGGCAGCGGTGTGCATCAGCGACATGCAGGGAAGGCTTGGACACGAGTCTCCAAATAAAGCACCCGGGGAGGTGCGCAAGATGGCCTATGTGGACGGCCTCCAGGCGTTTATGGCGGAGATGGAAGAGAGGTCGAAGCATCTTATTTTTGCGACGACGCTGCACCTGTCCGATGTGACGGATGCTTCGGAATCCAGTGACGCGGTGCCCCCGCATCCACTGGCAGCCAGCCAGACCTCCCAAATGGAGGTGAACCCTCCACCGCCCGCAGCCCACATCCCGAGTCCCACCCGGGGTGTCCAGGGCCCCAGCCCCCAGCCCCAGCCGGGGTACCGATACCGATCAGTTGTTTGTGTTCGTGAAAGCAAAATACCGGTTTTGAAACCGGGCGTCAGGGTGAAGCGGCTGCCACCTTCATTGGATGAGCAGTTGTTAGCGCTGTCAAGAGATTCATCAAAAATTCCCGTGCATGTCCACAGACTGCATGTGCGCACGCCTTCGGTGTGCGGTGTATGATTCTGCCTTCGTCATGTTGTATTCCGGGTTGCTGAGTTCTTGTCCTTGTTTGCCGCATTCTGTTTGCCTGTTCCTTTGCGCCACTGTCTGGTTGATTGCCTCGCCTTTGAATACTGACTTCTGCTTCCGCAGACAGTCTTGGTGCGTTGCGTTATTGCACTGACGTCTGTGGCTGAGGAGTCCCTTTGCGCAGTCATGCACATCTGGTCTTGCGGTGTCGCCTCCACGCATTCATTTCAGCGTTACACAATGAACAGTCACTGCTATGACTCGGTGTGCAGGTTGTCGATTGTCGATACGACAGATGCAGCCACAAGCAAAAACCAGAAATTCAAATCCGGTGTGAATGCAGTCCTGGCATCGTCACGCCTGGACACAAAGGTGTACGGACGGCGTTGGAACGATCTGACCCCGGAGGGGCAGCAGCGTATTATTGCTGAGAAGCGCAAGAAGCGGAGCGAGGAGAAGCTACAGCTGCAGCAAGAGGAGGAAGCACGTGTCACCCTGAGTCAAGTGCAGGACACGGTCCGGAGGAACTCTGTGGCTGGTGCCGAGACGAACAAACGACGTTTGTCCCGGCGTGGGACGGACCTCTCGCTTGTCGAAGGCGAGCTTGTGTGGACGAAGGCATGGTTACTGTCCCCCGACGGTTCCCTTCCTGACCTCACGTCTGCGGCAAAGTATCACAACCGGCGCAGGGACAGTTCCTACCTGTCACAGGATCTGCTGCAGGGCATCGGTGTCGTGTACATGAAACTCCCCACATCTTCCCTCGACCAGCTGAACAGTCTGTGCGACGAACGCGGGTACACGTCCCTCAATCGCGAGGAGTTTTGCCCCAGCTCCGATCATCTGGAGGTATGTCCTCGGGTTCAGCGGCCGAAACCTCCCCATATCAGGAGTGGTACAGCGAGCAGTACAACACAAGTGAATACATCGCTTTCGTGTTGTCGGGGTCCTGTTACTTCGACTTCAGAGATGATAACCACGAGTTCGTCCGTGTGCAGCTGCAAGAAGGTATGTGTCGTGAAGATATGCCGTGTCCATGTCCCCACAGGCGATCTGCTGATCATTCCCCCGGGCATCTTCCATCGTGGCACGCTGGACCAGGCTGGCAACGTCTCCCTGCTGAAGTGCTTCATGGGGGAGAACCAGGTTGTCTTCCGTGAGGGCGCGCAGACACAGCTGGAGGTGCGGGCTCAATATCTTGCCTCGCGGAAACGCGGAAGCATCTTGCAAGACAACATGTTCGTCACAAACAACGAGGACGAGGAGTAAGTAACAGGGGTGTGTGGTTTTACCAAACTGCCACTCTGCATCTGCAGCATGCCAACTTCGCAGGTTAGAAGCAAGTTCCCCACCCCCTCTCGCTCCGCCCTAACTTTCAGTCTTCCGTTGTGCCTTTGAATTGCCTATTTCATCGACACAACACCCGTCACAGTTATCGTTTGATCTCCAACAAACACACTCACAATGGCCATGTCCCCCCACTACGTGTCGACGCTGGGTACGAACTCGCTCGTGCTGGCTGACCCAGTCCACTCCGCGATCGGCGTCCACCACGCAGCAAACGAGGCTGTTGCGCACACAAACGCAGCGCACGCGGGTTTCCACGCAAATGTGACGAACGCCAACGCCGGGTTCGCGTCGGCAAACGCAAACGCCGCTCGGATGGACACCGCGGCGCAGGCCAGCCGGACCTTCGCCCAGGCCCACAACGCTGCTGCTGCCGATGGGCGCCTGCATGTGGCAACCGCTGCGCATGCTGCCGCAACGTCCCAGGTGCACGGCGCTGCTGCTCAAGCCCAGGGGGCTGCCGTGGACTTCAGGAATGCACAGACGCATGCTGCCGTCGCAGGCACACATTTCGCCGCGACGGCTGCGTCGACTGCTGTTGCGGGGCAAGTTGCTGCCGACAGGAATGCCGCCGCAGGTGTCACCGGGGCACGTGCCGTCGCGCTTGAGGTTCAGAGGAATGCACGCGCCGTGGAGGCTGACCATCAGCGTGCCCGTGCAGCAGGCGCAAACGCTGACGCCGCGAGCACTGCAGCAGTGGAGCAATCGCACGGCTCCCTGGCGAACGAGGCACACACCCGCGCCCAGCTGACACGCGCCCGTGCAGCGGAGGCTGAGGTTGCACACGCCGCGTCGGAGCGTCGGAGGCAAGAGCTGGCTGTGAACGCCGCAGCAGCTCAGGCAGCAGCACGTGAGGCCACTGCGGCGGAGCGCGCAGCGAGCGCAGCCCTTGCTGCCGCCGGCCGAGAGACCGACCTCGCGAGGGCGGCCGCGCAGCGTGCCCGTGCTGAGGCAGCAGCGGCCGATGCTGACTTCCGCACGCGTGCGGCACAGCACGGCCTGGCCGCGGTCAACACAGCGAACGCTGTTCGCCGTGCAGCATCCGAGGAGGCTGAAGCTACGGTGGCCCACGCCAACTACATGTCGACTGACCACCTCACCCGCCTTGCGCACCAGCAGGCAGGTGCGGCCCGAGCGGACGCCGCGGCCGCTCACGTGAACCTCTCGCACCGTGCGACGGAGCACAACGTCGCAGCTGCAAGCCACGCCGGGGCACAGCTCAACGCCCAGCACGCCAGGTCCAACCTGGGTGCAAGTGAGATGAACTTCTCGCGGGCTGCCAGCCAGGAGGCCCTGTCCCGCAACGCACGTGACCACTCTTTCGTGGCAGCGTCGGTGGAGAGGCAGCGCCACGCGGGTGAGGAAGTGGCTCTGTCCGTCGCCCACAGCAGGGAGGCCGTCGCGACAACTGCGGAGGCGGGTGCTCACGCTGTGGCGGGCGCTGCCCATATTCACGCAGCCGGTGCGGCCGGCGTGGCCCACACTGCGTCCGTTGCCCGTGCCGTGCACGACGTGGCAAGCCCTGTGCTGCACGCTGCTGTGCCCCTCCCTGTGCCGGGCAGCCCGGTGGTCAGCCCCCTCGCGACGAAGATCGCATCACCGCTGCTCTCTGCCCGCTACTAGGATTCCCCTTGTATCCCTTCTCCCTGTGCCCATTGTACCTACCCTGTTCGCTTCCCAGCAGTTGATGCCGGCAGCTGTCGACCTCTTCTTGCAAGGGAATCACTTCCCGGTTTTGCTGTTCGCATTGTTTTTTTTTCTGCCGAGGAGACCCCGACTGTTGTGAATCTGAAACGGGGGTTCTGTCACCCCCGGTTCGGCGGTCTCTTCATTTGGGCAGAATCGTTGTGTTGTTTCTCGTAAGATGTTTGTTCATGTTGACTTAATCTCAGCACGACGAGCAGGCCGCCCCACCCCCTCCCACCTCCCCACCCACCCTGTCGAACCCCACCGAACCCAACATCTCACTGCGCGTCCATTGCATTCCCCGATCTTTTCTCTTCCGCAGGTGCAGCAGGTGTGGTGAAGATGAGGCGCAGCCTCGTGCTTCGCGTTGCGGGTTCCGACTCCTACCTAACAATGCAGAGCATATCTTTGGCTGGTGTTAGTGTCATAGAAGGCAAGACACACCACGTCACGGGGAGGCCCTTGGAGGGCCCGTGGGTAGGTTGCAAACGGGCAATGTTTCAAGCGCACGACTTCTGGGTGTCCGAACAGGCTTTTCTCGACAAGTGCCGCGTGGAGGTCACTCTCGCTGGGTACTGCGGTGCAGACTGGGAGGAGGGCAGACCGTCATTTAGTTCGCTGATGCGCGCTTCTCACACAGGTCATCGTGAGGCAGTGCAAGTCATTTTTCCGGTGTCAACATCCTACATCGATCTCCTGCACACCTTCTGGACATGCCACGATCCCCGCAAACCAAGGGGTGTGGTCCCGGGTCAGCGGAAACACTCATCTGCAATCTTCTACTATGGTGACCGGCAGCGCGAGATGGCGCTGTTTTCGAAGGAGTATGTTGAGAGGGTCCTCGGGACCACCGCCACGCAAATCGTTGATGGGGCTGACAAGGTCTTCTTTGCAGCAGAGGAGGAACACCAGCAGTATGCCGCAAAGCAAAATGGAGTCAGAGTACCCAAGAGTGTGACTCAAGTGCGGCGAGCCATCGCACGGCAGGGTTTTCTCGACGCTCTGAGGCATGAGTTCGGCACTGTGGGAGACGATGCCGTGGCGCCGGAGGAGATGGCACAGTAGGCGAGCTTGGTGGTTCTCATTTTTCCCGAGTTCCCTCCCCCGTAGTTTGAACTTTCAACCCAATTGCAATGTACCACGACATCCCACACAGATCCAGTTACACTGTGCCCGCAAGCGCACATCTGGGAACATGACCGAAGTCGACACGTTCCGTGCGCAGACGCGTGCGACGAAGTACCAGCAAAAATTCACGCTGCCACCGAACTTCGCTGATGTGTTGAAGGACTTCACCCGTGAGGTTCTTCGGCAGCAGCCGAACGACATCTACGAATGGAGCTCAAACTACTTCAAAGGGAAGGCACTTGCAGAGGACGGTGTCGACGTGCAGGCAAGGGCGTGTCCCTCTGAGGGGCTGCCCAAGGAGTTCGTTGAAATATCGATGAGCCTCAGCGGTGCTTTCGGGGAGTACGATCAGCAGAAAAGCGGCAAGCTGTTCCCCCACCTGATGAAGCGCGTTCTCGCAGAATCTACAGGGCTGACAAAGACACAGGCGTTGCTCGTGCTCAGCAACCCCGGGATCAACATGGTGCCGGACGGTACTTTTGAATACCAACAGGTCGCTGAATCTCCTGCAGTTCTCCAGCAGATCTCCTACTTGCAGATCACGGGGCAGGATTTCCCTTACCCCTCTGATGACCCGTCTGTTCACGGCATGACGCACGAAGAGCTCCAGGCAGAGCTCGGATCTGTATTCAAGAGTATTGACACGAACGCGACTGGGCATCTGACGATCTCGCAGTTCTGCAAAGCGCTGCGGAGCTGCCCCCTGCAGCTTTCAGAGAGAGACATCAACCTGCTCATTCTGGAAGCTCCACTGAACGGTGACGGGAATGTCGTGTGGGAGAAGCTACTGCAGGAAGCTTTCCATCTTCTCTGCCTTGCCCACAGCTTCACAGCATTGGAGCAGATCCAGTGAGTGTGTGAACGTGCGTTACACAATGTGTTGACACTCGGTGGCCCTTGCCCCCTGTTGTTGACAATCTCTTCCTTAAAGGTTTCACTCACGCACCACCTCTCCCTGCGGAAGACCGAGTGCCCCACCGTGGTTCCCGCCAGTAAACAGTTTCGACCCCTGTTCCCCCCGTCCCCCCTGTTCCCAGAAAGTCGTTTCCCACTCGCACAGACCGCATATTGTGTTGTGCTCATGTGCCCCCACCAACCACTGTCCAAGAAGGGTCCGGGTGTGTCCGCCACGGCATCTCCGTATTATGTGAACAATGTCTCGTGACACAGGGCAAACGACGACGGGGGAGACTCCCTCAATCCTAGAGACGGAGCGCCTCCGAGTTCGTGTAGCTGCCTCCGAAGCGCAGTTGAAGGAAAGGCAGGATGAGCTTTTTTTCGCGAACCTCCGCTTGAAGGAGAAGTCAACAAGACTCCGAGACCTGGAAGATGAGATTTGCAGAGAACGGTCCACCTCTGCGAAGGCTACAAAGCAGCTGGAAGAACTTCACAAGACGTGCCAGGCACAGTACTGCCAGAACCTCGAACTTCAGTATCACCTCCGGAATAACTCCCTGAAGGAAATACATCGCGTGCCTGTTTCGGGGAAGTTCCACAAACAGAAAGATCTGGCAGTGCAGCTGCTGCGCAAGGAGAAGCGTCTCAAATCCATCAACACGAAAGCCGCACGTCACATCTCACTGCTCGAGGAACGCGTCATGTCGCTGGAGGACCCCCTGAATAGTGCGCAGGGTTCTCTGGCAGAGTGCATTCGACAGCGAGATGATGTCGTCCTTGAGGCAGCGAAGCTCCGCAGGAGCAATTCCCTCCCACCGAGCGCCAGCCAGGAGCTTCGCAGCGCTGCGTCCTGGGATCTGCCGATGCATAAGACAGTGGTGACCACGACGGAGGATACCTACATTGAATGCAAGGTGAGCAAGAGCATTTTTGAGGCTCAGCTTCGGCAGCTGAGGAATGACATCACACCTCTTCTGCAAGACTACAAGGATTCGGCAGATAAGGGTGTCACGCAGCTGTGGTATGGACAGACGACGGAAAATCTACATATCGCCCTTCATCCCATTCAGGAACATCTTCACACACAAGCGACCTTGTTACAGGCCAAGAGATGACTTCTTCAAAGAGACGTCGAGTTTGCTGACGAAGTCGAAGGTGTTCGTAGCAGACATGCTGCGCCGGATCAACTGCATTATTAAGGATTTCTTGAGAGAGGAGAAGTGCATCAAAGATAAATGGCGGCAACAAACACGGCCTGACTGCGATGCCCAGTGCGAAGTTGACATGGCCCCAGCGCCTGACCCGCTGCTCGATGAGCTGCGGGGCGAGGTCCAGACGATCAGGACCAGACTGCGCGAGGTTCGTGAGACAACTGCAGTCCGTGAGAAAGAGACGCAGAGAGCACGGGATGAGGCCGAGTCTTCGCTCAAGTTCCTCCAGGGTAAGGTATCCAGCCTGCATCAGCATTTGTATACAGCATTGCATCAAGTGTACAAGCACCGCTTCAAGTGGATTTCGCGTTTGCCTAATCCCTTGCGTCCGCCGATGTCGGATACGCGCACTGCGACTGACCATCTTGGTGAAGTGATTGATAAGGTATGGGTTTGCCTGTTTGCCGTTGTCAACTCAGACTTGACCTCCAGGACATCGAGTATACAAAGAAATTCGCTGACTACTTCACGAGCGACGAAATGTTTGGGGTGGACATGACATCACGGTGGTATGAAGTTGGTAAGTTTCTTTTTTGCGCTATCTGTAGGCCAACTGAGGTCAGGTGACTGTCCCATTTTTTCCGCTTTTTTGTCGTCACTTACTGTCACTTACGGTCACTTAGCTTCACTTACAGTCACCGCACGTCACTTACAGTCACAGAGCGTCACTTAGCGTCACTTAAGGTCACTTAGCGTCACTTAGTGTCACTTACCGGTCACTTACCGTCACTTAGCGTCACTTACAGTCACTTACAGTCACTTACCGTCACTTACAGTCACTCAGGGAGTCGTTGGTTTCCTCGTGTTCTGAGCTGACCAAGCCCTGTAATGGCAGAAAACCGAGCGTGGTCGATGTGAATCCCGCAGGACTGATCGTGAATGCACAGAGAGAGCTGAGAAGGGACATATTTCCCACCCGACAAGCATGTGAACGACAGTGCTGTCGATCACGATCGGTGCCCCGATATTGTCCACATCTCTACGAAGTTGCCCCGATATTTTCCACACCTCTATGAGGTTGCCCCGACATTTTCCACACCTCTACGAGGTTGCCCCGATATTTTCCACACCTCTACGAGGTTGCCCCGATATTTTCCACACCTCTACGAGGTTGCCCCGACATTTTCCACACCTCTACGAGGTTGCTCCGATATTTTCCACACCTCTACGAGGTTGCCCCGACATTTTCCACACCTCTGCGAGGTTGCCCCGATATTTTCCACACCTATGCGAGGTTGCCCCGACATTTTCCACACCTCTGCGAGGTTGCCCCGATATTTTCCACACCTCTGCGAGGTTGCCCCGACATTTTACACACCTCTGCGAGGTTGCCCCGATATTTTTCACACCTCTGCGAGGTTGCCCCGATATTTTCCACACCTCTACGAGGTTGCCCCGATATTTTCCACACCTCTCCGAGGTTGCCACGAACTTTGCGAAACTGGACCCAACTCCCCATACTCTTTTTTCGCCTTTTTTCAGCGTTTCTTCCCCCGAATTTTTTTATGAATTATTGTTCTGGAAAATCGGGAAGAATCGTCACCCCCCATAGGTCTGAGATGACTCAGACTAGTAGCCGTTGTCTGACCGGGCGAACGACCAGCGCGTTGTGTGCGGGTTTGCGGGCAGATGGCCGGTCAACCGGCGCGGCCATCGGTCTGCCGGTGAACGGTCAGATGGCCGGTCAACGGGTTACTTTATCGGGGCAACCTCGTAGAGGTGTGGAAAATATCGGGGCAACCTCGCAGAGGTGTGGAAAATATCGGGGCAACCTCGCAGAGGTGTGGAAAATATCGGGGCAACCTCGTAGAGGTGTGGAAAATATCGGGGCAACCTCGCAGAGGTGTGGAAAATATCGGGGCAACCTCGTAGAGGTGTGGAAAATATCGGGGCAACCTCGCATAGGTGTGGAAAATATCGGGGCAACCTCGCAGAGGTGTGGAAAATATCGGGGCAACCTCGCAGAGGTGTGGAAAATATCGGGGCAACCTCGCAGAGGTGTGGAAAATATCGGGGCAACCTCGTAGAGGTGTGGAAAATGTCGGGGCAACCTCGCAGAGGTGTGGAAAATATCGGGGCAACCTCGCAGAGGTGTGGAAAATGTCGGGGCAACCTCGTAGAGGTGTGGAAAATATCGGGGCAACCTCGCAGAGGTGTGGAAAATATCGGGGCAACCTCGTAGTGGTGTGGAAAATATCGGGGCAACCTCGTAGAGGTGTGGAAAATATCGGGGCAACCTCGCAGAGGTGTGGAAAATGTCGGGGCAACCTCGCAGAGGTGTGGAAAATGTCGGGGCAACCTCGTAGAGGTGTGGAAAATATCGGGGCAACCTCGCAGAGGTGTGGAAAATGTCGGGGCAACCTCGTAGAGGTGTGGAAAATATCGGGGCAACCTCGCAGAGGTGTGGAAAATGTCGGGGCAACCTCGTAGAGGTGTGGAAAACAGCGCGTTGTGTGCGGGTTTGCGGGCAGATGGCCGGTCAACCGGCGCGGCCACCGGTCTGCCGGTGAACGGTCAGATGGCCGGTCAACGGGTTACTTCCTGACCGGTCAACCGGCCGGTCGGTGTCCAAGTTACCCCACTACAGTCAGCACGGAGTCAAAGGAACGCACTGGGGCCCGAGACGTGAGGACCTCCTGCAAGCCCCCTCCAGGCGTGTGCATTCAGGATTTTTGGCGTCATTTACCGTCACTTAGTGTCACTTAACGTCACTTACAGTCACTTACCAACACTTACGGTCACTTACCAACACTTACGGTCACTTACCGTCACTTACCGTCACTTAGTGTCACTTAGCGTCACAGGAGCTGACCTCATTTGGCCTAATCTGTTTGCGTTGCGGCAGGGATGAGCGAGATCGCGTGAAAGCTGACCACAAAGAGCGAGCACCTTCCCGCTTGCGGTCCCGTGTTCGAAGTGGTTCTGCGACAAGTCTTCCGGAAGGCCGCGTGAAGGAGAGCGGTCTCAGCCGCGAGGCTGAAGCAGACGTGGGCGCGGACCTCTCGCGGATGCAGAGTTGGCGCGCAAAGCAGCAGAAGCTGTGGGAACTGAAGAAAAAGACTCAGGTCCAGCAACGGGATGCATTGTACGTGCCCTCAGCTGATCGCACAGGGGCCGATGACGTTCACATTGTATTGCAGGGCACATCACGTTTGTCACAAACAGTCCCGGACCAGCTAAAACCCGTTCCCCGTGTCAGCGTGACGGTGCTCCCTGGGCAATCAGGGGCGAGCAAGAGCCAGGTCGCAGGATCGCTTCCCAGCGACTGTGTTCCTGGCCTCTCGAAGTCGTCTTCTGATCTCTTTCAGCGTGTTATCCTCAAGCGGCGCAATCTCCCGTTGAGACCAGCTTCCGAACCCAGCCTCGCAGAAGGATCCTATCGCCTGGAGGGGAGTAAAGTTGTGCAGCGTTGCAACTCGCAAGGCCTGCTCTAGGTCAGGAGTGTACCATTCTAGCCCATTCACTCACAGCCAGTTTGGGGCGTGCGCATGAGTAGGCTTTCGAGGAGGAGTGAGTCTTGGCCCAGGTTTTCCCTTTTCCACTTTCGCCCAGCAATCGAGTTAAGGAAAACAGCCACGAACTGTTGTCAAAGAAACTACAAGCGAAACGGTTGCTCTCTTGTCAGGTGGCGTTGACGGTGACCCCCTTTTCCCCACCACCACCGCCCAGGTCTCACATTACACACCTACGGATGGCAGCAGTTGCAGTACTGCTGCCGCTGTGCGCCGGAGCGCTGACGTCATGTGCTTCCGGTACGAGTTCACAGTGCACATCGCAGCTTGCATCAGGGCTCGGTTGGATTGACTCGGTCTCACCTTCCAGCGATGGGTCCTTGGTTGCTGTTGCGTCACAGACAAATGGGCTGGCTCTGTACGTCGCAAGCTCAGGGGCGTCTGCTGTCTCACTCCCGACTTACACAAAGGTGTACCGTGTGGCGTTGTCACCTGACAAGTCGCTTCTGGCTGTCGGGGCAGACGCGGAAGGTGTCCGCGTGATATCAGCCAGCACTGGGAGCGAGACGTGGAGTGACACCACAAAGGCAAATGCGTACAGCACTGCCTTCTCGCCAGATGGATCGCGCGTTGCAACAGGGCATACCGACGGCGCTGTGTATGTATGGGTTGCGACAACCGGGTCACTGGTGCAGACGCTGACGGGGCAGTCCGGGAGTGTGTACGACTTGAACTACACAGCTGACGGGGCGAAGCTGATAAGCAGTTCCGGTTCCGGCCGGGTTGTGGTGTGGGATACCAGCTCAGGATCGACACTTGCAACACTGACTACGCACACGGCATACGTCTTCAACGTAGCGGCATCGCCTGATGGGAGCTTCTTTGCGTCAGGGGGCGACGACAAAAAGATAATTATCTGGAGTGCCAGCTCGTACACAGCTGTCCATACAATCACGGCGTCGAATGCTGTGTATGGGATTGCCTTCTCGCCTGACTCCTCGATACTTGTGACCACTGGACTCGGCACCACCATTCAGTTCTGGGATGTGAGCACAGGCAACTCCCTGTACAGTTACACACCGGATAGTTCAGTTTCTTTTGATATCAACTGGGTGCCGACAGGTGAGTACATTGTGTTTGGTGGTTACATGACAGGAACCGTCACACTGTGGCCACACAGCATCACACCCGCACCAGCAACACCTGCACCACCGACACCACCGCCAACACCTGCACCGCCCACACCATCACCCCCAACGCCTGCGCCTCCGACACCTGCACCGCCGACACCTGCACCACCAACACCTGCACCGGCAACATCTGCACCGGCAACACCCGCACCTCCAACGCCTGCACCAGCAACACCTGCACCGGCAACGCCCGCACCCCCAACACCCGCACCGTCTACACCCACACCGGCAACACCTGCACCTGCAAAACTGGTCCATATCCTGAAAGGTCACCGCACCCGTGTGTCCGATGTGTTGTACAGCCGTGATGGCGCACGTCTGTACTCCTGTGCAGGTGGAGCGACCTATGTCTGGGACACAGCCACAGGGAAGCGTCTTCAAGGTGGATCCAGTGGACACTACCTTGCAGCATCGCCTGATGGTCTGTACATCGCCACTCTGAACAGCGTGACCCTCACTATGCGGTGGGCGGCCAACATGTCGACAGCACTCGTCATCACCCTCCCAGCGCACGCGTCCGACGTCAGTTTCTCTCCCGACTCCTCCCTGGTGGCGACCGTCTCAATCAAAGCTGTCAACATCTGGGACGCAAGGACAGGCACATCGCTGAACGCCTTCCAGAAAAGCGGGTACTCAGGAGGAGACTCTTTGGACTGGGGGGCGGACTACATTGTCACTGGCAGCGACAGCTACGGTGGCGTCGCCATGTCGTGGCACCCACGCCTCACACCCGCACCGCCAACACTCGCACCACCACCGACACCGGCACCACCGACACCAGCACCACCGACACCGGTGCCGCCCCAGAGAGGTCCGCCCTGCTCAAACATTGCTAGCAGTCAGTGCGCGACACAGGTGGCTTCAGGGCTTGGCAAACCGGTGGCTATCGCTGTGTCTGCCGATGGGACAATAATTGCAGTGGCGCAACAGTCAGGGCGTGCAAAGGTGTACGAGACCAGGACGTGGACAGAGACAGCGACAATGCCAGAACACAATAAAGTGAACGACGTGTCAGTGTCGCCAGATGGGAAGCGGGTCGCAATAGCAGCGGACATCCACCGGGTTGCGATGGCAGACACCGCGACAGGGGAGAACCTGTTCCCGGTTTTCCCGAATACAGGATACCGTATACGTAAATATTATGGAACGTAAATATTATGGAACGGGCCCATTTTTGGCCGGTCCGTTCCATAATATTTACGTTCCAAAATATTTACAGGGCCAGTTGGGGACTCGGTGGTGAGGACGGCTTGCGTCAGGAATCGCGCGAAAAGTGCACGAGTAGGTCCCGTCAGGGACTCTGTATGCCGTCCGATCCCCTGGTCCAAGTCCCCGAGTCGCAGAAAGCCCTGTAAATATTATGGAACGAAAAAAATCTGGAACGCCAACCCACCAGCGTTCCAAAATATTTACGTTCCATAATATTTACGTTCCATAATATTTACGTTCCAAAATATTTACACCACCAGGAGTGTGACCCCCTCAGTTAGGTGGTCGCGACCCCGAGAACAACAACAACACCCCCTCCCCTCCCCCTTGATCTTATCAGTCACTCCCACCCCCCCCCCCCTTTCCATCCGTCCCTCACTCTACCTATCCCCCCCCCCCTTTCCTCAACACCCCCGCCCCTCCCTTGACGTTTGTGCATTCCACCATTCCATTACCCCTTACACTAGATTCCGCAACAACTGTCCGGATTGCCTCGACCGCCACTTAACCCAACAAAACAGCCACTCAGGCACGTTACGGCACCGAGAATCCAGGTCATTTGTACAGTATAGATCATTGTGCATGTCTAAACCCCTCCCAACGGTCCCCACACGCGGTTCGACGGGTCGGCGAGAGCACCTGCCCTCCGAGACCCGCCGGAGACACGCGCTTTAACTCCCTCCACCCCTTTCTTGTGTTTCTCCGAGCAGGTCCGACCTGTCTCTGACCCCTCTTCGGTCCCCTAGTCCCCACGCCCCTTAACGCCTCTACAGGCAGCCACACAGGTTGACGGACGGCGACAGCGGGTTTTCGAGAGCACACAAGGCCGACACCACCCTGCGAGGAGGGAGTGCCTGTCTGATTGACTCGCGACGCTCGCTCCAAGTCTTGCCCTTGTGTTTCGTGTTACCTTTGCTCACTTGCCAACAGACAGCGCCAGGGATGGAAGTGGGTGGTCTGGGTCTCGGAAGGGAGAGGTGTGTCTCAAGGCCTCGTCAAGTTGTGCATGGGTGGTTGGGTGGCGGATGGGAGAGTACAGGCCGTTGAGCCCAGCACGCGTGCATGAGAGAGAGAGGGATTTGAGGCCCCCCGCCCCCAGGTTCCCTGCCCACCTGGACGGACCCAAGTGCCTCACACAAGAGGTCTGGCCCTTGTTGTTCGAACTTGCCAAGTACACGGCCCTCTAGCCTCTAGCCTCTGCCACACGTGGCCAACAGCAACTGTGTCGTTGGCTTCCCAACCAACGATTTCTTAAGCTACAGTTTCTGTACTTCATTGGTATACACACTCGTGCTCCCTGGTCGGTTGGGTTTGGTTGGGCCCCCCCCCCCCCCTCCCTTGGGCATCCCCCATTCCACCCCTTCCCTCACCCTTTTCCCCTTTCCAATCTTCTTGACCTTGTGGGCGGGCAGAGCCGGGAGGGCTGGTTGGGCCTTAGATTCATTTTACTGCAACCAACAACCCACTCCCCCTTGGGCCACTTGTCCCTTGGGCTCTGTTCCCCACCATCCATCCCCCTCCACTCCCCCAACCCCCAACCCCACGAGCACGAGCGATGGAAGGGCGAGAGCCGCCCAGGCGATGGCAGGCCCAGATGGGGGCGACGCTGGCGGTGGTGGCGCTCGCGGTGCTGACGACAGCACCGCTGGAGCAGAAGCAGCCCGGGTCGCCCCCGGTAGCGCAGCCCGGGTCGCCCCCGGTCGCAGGAGAGCGCGGGCTGGCCGCCCCTGACGAGGGGCGCGCCAGGCGAGAGGAGCAGGGGCCTCGTGCGAGGCCTCTGCTGACACCCTGCCTGCAAGGCAGGGGAGCGCGTCGGCCTCACCCGCCGGCAGTGCGCACCTCTCGCGGGAAAGTAGTGGTTGCGGCACGCCCACCACGTCCCCCCAACATGCTGCAAGCGGCGGTTCCGCTAACGGTGAGGCCGCCGGGCCGTGCCCCAGCCCACCGACAGCAGCGGAAGGGGTGGCAGCCCGGGTCGCCCCCGGTCCCCGCGAGTTGGCTGGGCCAGGTCCCCCGAGGGACCAGGCCAACGGTACCGCTGCCTGTGTCTCTCCCCTCCCCCCTTGGGGGCCCCATGGGTGGATTGGGTGGGAGGTGGAACGGGAGCTGGGCCACCCACCCTTTGGGTGGCGAATGGGTGGTGGCAGGGAGGGTGCCCCCCCCCCGTTGGGGTGGTGACCGGGTGGTGGCAGGGAGGGTCGGTGGGGACAACAACAGCAACGAAGCCAGCGTGGCCGACACGGGTCTCGCGAACGGGAGCGCTGTTCAGCTAGCCCCACGCCGGCTCAGGGTCAGGACACCAGCAGTCTTCTCATCGATGCATCGCAACAATACATACCGCATCGCACGGACGGGGTGTGAGACGCCGCGTGCTGCGGGTCACTACGACAACGGGCACCTCACTACATGTGGCGCCATCACTGCTGCGGGCCTGGCACACAGCAACGGGACTTTTTCTACTGCATTCCCTGTCGGCGGGACGCGGTGGGCAACGGGCTATTCTGACGACACTATCTGCAGGCAGCTGACATCAACGAAGGAGGTGGGGTGCATGTTGGACTGCAGCGTGTACAGGGCAGCGAGGACGCACGGTGGGCGTCTGGCGACTGGGGACGACAAAGGCAAAGTACGTGTGAGGGACTTGAAAGGGTTGCGGTGCGCCACAGTGCTGGAGCGTAGCAGCGGGGAGGTTTACAGCATTGCGGGGTCGGGCCTGAGGAACTTCGGCGGGCCAGGGGGGAGGTGTGGTGGCAGACAGACGTGTGCGGACCCCAAGCCGACCCTCTCCGACCTCAAGGGCTCCACTTGCACCTGCGCGGTCAACAACACAGTGACAGTGACTGGGGTGAAGACAACATGCACGCGCGATGAGGCCGTGGCAAAGCCGTGGGGTGACGGTCGGACCTGCAAGGACCCCAACATAAAGTGCTCGTGGGACTGCGGCAGCGGCGACGACGGCACCTGTGGGGCAGGGTGGGGCATTCACGGCCGGGCCAGACTACTCCGGGTGTTATGGTGGGCGGCGCAGCGGAGCGGCATCGTGGGGCCAATGGTGGCGGGGGTGGCGCTGCTCTGCGGCGACGTGGGAGCCAGTGTGGCATGGGTGGCGCAGGTGACGGGGCGAGCAGCCTGGGGGCTCATGGCAGAGGGCCGCCTCCGCGTCGCCCGCTTGCAGCTGGTGTGGATCGGGTGGACGCTCTGGTGCGGGGCGTGTGTGGAGGCGGAGGCAGGAGGCTGGGAGGGGCTGCAGGGGAGCGGCGCGGTGCTGCTGAGTGCGGGGTGGCTGGGTGCGCGGTGGGCGACCCTCCGCGCTCACATGGCGTGGTGGCCGAGTGGGGCGCAGGCCCTCTCCCTGACGCTGTGGATGCTTGTGGTGCTGGCGGGAGTGGCGGACCCGATGGGGCTGTTGCCTGCGTGGGGAGTGGAGGGCCTCGCCTGGGTGGATGTGGCAGCGGGCGCAGCAGGCGGGTGGGTGACGGGACTGTGCGGGGCCGCGGGTCCGTGGCTGCTCATGGCGTGTGCGCAGCTGAGCATCTGGTGGCTCTTTGAGCCGTACCCTCGGGAGGGCCGCCAGCCCAGACGCAGATGGCGGGCTCGCCGACCGAGCCGAGCGGTGTCGATGTGGTGGGTGGGAGGAGGGCGTCGCCTGGTACGGCGGGCGGCGCTCATGGGGGTGCGAGTGTTCGGGGGCGCCCGCCGGGGGGACGGGGTGCTTTGCCCAGGGCCGGGACCGGGAGTGGCGCACGTGCCCTCGGAGTGCTGGAAGCCAGACGGGCCACCGGAGGAGGCCCTCCCGGTCCTGCAGGCAGCTGGGGTACGAAGCTGTGTACCAGGGGACAACCTGGTCGTGGCAGACGGCGCGTTGCAGCGCTGGGCAGACGCGGGCGAGTGTGTGGTGGTGTGGGTGCAGGGCGGGGACCTCCCGGTGGTGTACGCAGCACCGACGTACCGGGCCAAGACGCGGGAGGCTCTCCGCCGGTACCCCAAGGTGGTGCTGGCGCCGTCGGAGACGGGGGTTGCCTGTGCGGTTGCGTCGGAAGCGCAGGCGACGAGGCTGATGGGCAAGGGGCGGCTGGTCTGGGATGCGAGCGGTGACGGAGCGGCTTGCGTAGCGCTGGCACCGGACGCGCTGAGCGGTGGGGGCGAGGGGCAGAGCATGCGGGCGGTGGACGCCATCCTGCCGGTCGGAGCATCCCGGGTCCCCAACGTGTCGCAGCACGACTGTGGGTACCTGGCGCTAGGGTACGAGCAGGAGGAGGTGCAGAGCGAGCGGGACGCGATCGCAACGCTGGCTGCGAGTCAGCCCAACCTCAAGGGCTTCTTCACGTCGCCGGAGGCATACGCGGAGTACCTATGCGGGGTGCGAGCGGAGAGGCACATGGACCACCTCACCCTGCACCTCGCGGCGCGTGAGGGGGACTTCCAGGTGCTGGTGGTGCAGCCGGGGCAGCCCACGCTCCTCATCGGGGCGGTCCCGAAGCCGCGCCCCAAAGCGCCGAGGGGACCGGGCAGGAAGGAGGGGGATCCGCTGCGGGTGGTGGCACTGGCGAGCACCCACTACGAGAAGGTCGTTGCGTCCGCTACGGCGCTAGCAGAGCTGAAGCGGGCTGCGAAGCGCACCACCCTGACTGCGCAGAACGCGGGAGAGCAGCCGGCCGAGGGAGGCGACGGGGTGGACATCTCGGGGAAGCTAGTCGAGGTCGCCACGTCGAAGTGCTGGTGTCCGGTCGACACGTGCTCCCGCTCGCTGGTGAGGGGCGGGTCGTCGATACAGCGCTCGTCCCTCACCAAACACATGAACAAGCATGTGGAAGAGGACGGTATCTCCCCCCGGGAGATGCAGCAGCTGCTGCGGCAGTCGGGCCTGCGCACGTGTGCGGTGTGCAGCACGGTGATGGCGCTGACGGACTCGAAGCGCAAGCAGGCGGAGGTGTGCCGGGCCTGCGAGCCGAAGGTGCAGGCCGAGGAGCTGGGGGAGCCGAGTGCGGCCCAGGGCCGCTACGAGGGCCTGCCGGAGTGGGGGCGCATCGCCGAGTCGGGGGTGCGGACGTGGGAGGCGGTCCCCAGAGAGCTGCAGGGGGAATGGGCGGCGTGCTTCCGGGACGCGTGCCGGGAGGCGGCAGCGACGCAGACGGACGCGGCGTACCGGGTGCTCGCCATGGTGCCGCAGCTCGCGCTGCGGAAGGAGCGGATGGGCAAGGCGCGCAAGGCCCAGACGCTCCGCCAGCGGCGGCTGCTGATCGGGAGGCTGCGCCAGGGGGAGCACGCCCAGGTGTGGGCTGCGGAGGCGGGGAAGCGCAAGCCCGGGGGCGAGC
This sequence comes from Rhynchopus euleeides, assembly GCA_963210315.1. Taxonomy (NCBI): domain Eukaryota; phylum Euglenozoa; class Diplonemea; order Diplonemida; family Diplonemidae; genus Rhynchopus; species Rhynchopus euleeides. The sequence goes on from OY723283.1 coordinate 2,228,971, forward strand.
CAGCACGGCCCCCGGCGGGGCAGGGGGACCCGACGGAGGAGCACCGGCGCTGGCAGGGGCGGGTGCAGAAGTTGACGGCGCAGGGCCGCACGTCGGCGGCGGTGAAGGCTCTGACACCGGATGCGGTCGCCCCCCAGTCGGACGAGACGCTGCAGCAGCTCCAGAAGAAACACCCGACGGGGAAGCCGGCGCAGTGCGGCAAGGTGGACCCAGCACTTTGTGAGGCGTTTACCCCGCTGGAAGTGCTGAAGGCGGTGAACGGGTTTCCCACGGGGTCCGCAGGGGGTTCCCTCGGGCTCAGGCCGGATCACCTGAAGGCGGCGGTGGCGCACCCGACTGCACGTGCCCTCCCGGCGCTCACGCATCTGGTGAACGGGTTGGCGCGGGGGGCGGCGCCGGACACGACACGGGCATGGCTGGCGGGGGCGAGCCTGACGGCGCTCCGCAAGGGGGACGCGGATGTGCGGCCAATCGCGTGTGGCGAGTCGATCAGGCGCCTGGTGGCGAAGCTCATCGCGGCGAGGCATCGGGACGAGGCGAAGACGATTCTCCTTCGGGGTAAGCAGGTCGGGGTGGGTGTACGGCAGGGGGCGGAGGCGGCGACGGCGGTGGTCGCCAACTTCGCTGCGAGGAGCAAGGGCCAGGACGCGTGCATCCTCAAGATCGACTACACGAACGCGTTTAACGCGGTCGATCGCACAGCCTTCCTGAAGCAGGTTGAGGAGAAGTTCCCGGGGATGTTGCCGTGGGTGGCGTGGTGCTACACGCAACCCACGAACCTGCAGTTTGGGGATAAACGCCTGCAGTCAGCATGTGGTGTGCAGCAGGGGGACCCCCTGGGGCCGCTGCTCTTCTCCCTGGCGATCGCGCCCATAGCAGAGGAGGTGGCACAACTCCCGGGTGTCCAAGGGACAGTGTGGTTCCTCGATGACGGGGTGGTGATGGGCTCAGGGTACGCGGTGAGCCGAGCGTACGAGCACATCGTGCGGCGCAGCCGGGACATGGGGCTTACGGTCCGGGAGGACAAGTGTGAGCTGGTGGACATAGCGGGTCACTCCCTCGCGACATGGGAAGGGTGGGGCCTGAAGGTGAAGGAGAAGCCCAAGGGATCGCCACTTGAGGGCATCCGATGGATCCGGGAGAGCAACTTCGAGCTGCTCGGAGCCCCCATTGGTGACGCGGCATGGTGCGAGGAGTACATGCAGGCTCGGGTCAAGGTCTTCGTCAGGTCGCTGGACGCGCTGGACAAGCTGTCGGATTCGCAGACCGCCTTCGTCCTGCTGCGGGAGTGCCTGGGGTTTGCTCGTATGGTCTTCTTCATGCGGGCTATAGGGGCTACGGGGGCGACGAAGTATCTGGACAGGTACGACGCGCGGGTCCAGCGGAGCCTCGCACGGCTCCTGGGGTACGAGGATGAGTGTCTCCCCCAGGAGGCGGTGCTGCAGGCGTCGCTCCCGGTGCGGGTCGGCGGCCTCGGTGTCCGTAAGGCCGCGGACCACTGGCATGCGGCGGCGCTGGCGTCGAGTGCAGGGACTGCGGGGCTCTGCCGCAGGCTGGACCGCAACTTCGTCTGGGACGCGGAGGGCTGGCGGCGGACCGCGCTCTCGTACAACGAGATGGTGGCAGAGGGGTGGCAGGTGGACCCAGATGCACCCCCAGTCAGAGCCCCGGAGCAGCGCACCCTGTCCCTCGGCATCCTGGAGGCAGGGTACAACGCCCTGATGGAGGGTGCAGACGCTGCGACGCGCGCCAGGCTGAACTCGCAGCTGCTGAGGGGGTGTGGGGCATGGCTGACAGGGAGCCCAGGCCGCTGGGAGGCGATGCCCGCGCAAGCCTTCCAGGCGGTGCTACGGCTCCGGATGGGGCTGCCGCTGTTCGGATCGCTGGAGCGGTGTGGGTGCTGTGGGAGAGACGGGGTGCTGGATCCTCATGGGGAACACGCCGCGCTCTGCGAGAAGGGCGGGGGGGCGGTGCTGCGGCACGAGGCAGTGGCCGACGCGCTCCTGGGGATGGCCCGCAAGGTGGGACTGGGTGCGGAGCGGGAAACCGCCGGCTTGCTGCAGGACAGGAGGCGCCCAGGGGATGTCACTCTGCGCCAAGGGTTCATGGACGGCAGGGTCACTGCGATCGACGTCGCGGTGGTGAATCCTCTGGCGCCGTCGTACGTCCAGTTGGCGGCGCGGACGGTGGGCGGGGCCGCAGCGCGTCGGCAAGCGGACAAGGTCCGCAAGTACCGGGACGACGAGGCGGTGCGAGGAGGTCGGCTGGCCTTTGAGCCCTTTGTGATCGAACTGTTTGGAGGCTGGGGGCAGCGCGCGGCCTCCATCATGAACAGGTTGGTGGCGATCGGGGCGTCCAGGCTGGGCGTGGGTAGGGTGGGGCTGGCCCAGCAAGCAGCCCGGAGCATGGGCTGGGCGTTCCAGAAGGCGGTGGGGTTGTCCCTCCTGGCGTGTGGGGAGCTGTGCTCTCAGGCAGGGGGAACACGCAGGCAGGTGTGCCTGGAGGCGACCCCGGTGATCGACCCTGCGACGTACGTGCAGTTCGGGGACCTGATGCCGGGGGTGGTGATGGAGGAGGTGCCGCCAGATGACACAGGTGGGGAAGACGAGGACGGGAGCGAGGGGGAGTTTGGACCGGACCCCGAACCGCCAGCGGAGGAGCGCGCCTTCGACGTGAAGGTGGCGCAGTGGCGGAAGAGGTGCGACCCCCGGGGGGAGAAGACCGCAGCGCAGTGTCTGCAGGAGGGGTGTGCAGCCAGTCTCCCCGCCTGGTACCAGCTGCGGCAGCTGGGGGGCACAATGCCGACGGGGCAAGCAGTCGACGGGGTTGAGGCCGTCATCAGGGGTGGTGACGCGCCGTGTTCGCTGGAGCAGGCGCGGAGGCAGGCAGTCGGGTTGGTGCTGAACGCTCCGGAGCTGCGGCCAGAAGTGGCAGATCCTGCGGAATGGAGCTGCCGGATGCGGGCGCCGACACGCTTGCCAGATGGCAGTGTGCCACAGGAGGCATGGGCGGACATGGCGGTGCTGCGGGCGCTGGCAGTGGTGCTGCGTGTGGAGATCCTCGTCCTGCGGGACTACGGGGAGCCAGTGGTGTGCAGGCCGAGGCCGGAGGCGCAGGTGCGGACACGCTTCGCTTTGTGTGCGGACGGGCGGGGTTTTGTGCGGGTCGACGTGGAGGTGGACACATCGCAGCTGCCGGCGGGGCCAGAGGCGGCCGTTGCGGAGCCGATGGAGAGGGTGTTCGCCGGCCAGGCTGGGGCGATCTGCCACATTTGCAGGGAGAAGGTGGGGCCGCAGTCTCTCCACCTCCGGTGCCGTAAGTGCATGCAGGCGGCGTGCATGGCGTGTGGTGGGGAGGACCTGCCGTGCGCTTGTCCGAGGGGGCGTTTGCGGTTGGTGCAGGCGTCGGGGCGGCCCCGCGGGTGGGCGGCGGTGGTGAAAGAGGAGGTGTGCGAGGAGGCAGGGGAGCCGGGTGCGGCCCCGAAGAAGCGACGGGCGGGTGGGGCGGGAGCGACGGCAGCACCTTCACCGGCCGCGTCACCAGACGGGTGCACACCTCCTCCATCGGGCGCGCCGCCAGTGACCCCCGCCGGGGCGGTGCGGGGCACAGCAGCCGAGCAGCGAGAGCGGGAAGCGGACCGGTGGCAGCGCGTGCAGGAGCTGTCGGCCACGGAGCCTGTGGCGGCCTTCATCGCCCAGTGGCAGAGTGCCGCCCCCGCGGATGTGTCACAGTGTTTGGAAGTCGAGGACCTGGTGGGGTCCCTCCAGGGACAGGTGCGGTGGCGGGCGGAGTACACCGTGGGCGACTGCCTGTTTGACGCGGTGGTCGGTCAGCTGCCGGCCAGTCTGATTGTGACAGCGGCCGAGGCGCGGAGGCGAGCAGTGGAGGCGGTGGTGTCGCACGCCGGGCTGCGCGCGCTGGTGGAGGGGGCGCCGGAGGCGTGGGCTCGGCTGATGGGCCGCAGCGGGGCAGGGCCGGGGCTGCAGTCGTGGGCTGACGAGCTGGTCCTCGGGGGGCTCGCGAGGGCCCTCTGCATCAACATCCTGGCGTTCAGGAAGCAGGGCCAGGGGGTCAGAGTGTGGCGCGCAGCGAGGCGGGCGGCAGGGATGGCGGCGGTGGCGTTTGTGGGTGAGTCGGGACAGGCAGACGGCACAGCGGTGGGCCACTTTGTGCCCGTGATCCTGCCCGAGCCGCTGCAGCAGTGGGCGCTGGAGGTGGACGCGTGCCCAGTGGGGCAGGATATCCGCGTCCGGGGGTGTGAAGCTGCGCGGCTGATGAGCCTCCAGGTCGGTTGGCAGACGAGCTGCGGGGCGTGCACCACGCCGGTGAGCGTTCGCGGGTGCTGGGGATGCAGCGAGTGCGGGGTGGCAGTGTGCCTCACGTGCCGCGACAAGTCCCCGGCGACATACAGGTGGTGCGGTGAAGCACACCTCGACAACCCGTCTTCTTCGACATCCCACCCCCTCCCTTCACCCCATAACACCCACCCTCCGACGGCATCTCAGACTACATCATCCCAACCTACTACATCCCACCCTACATCATCCCACTCTACTTCTTCTCAACCTACTCCATCCCAACCCACTCCATCCCGGCACTCGCCGGCCCTTCCCCACTCCTCACCATCCCCTTCGGCAGCTCCCGTGGGGGGCACCCCGTCGAGTGCGGCGGCGGCGGCGGCGGCAGCAGCGGCGACACCTCTGGGGGAAGGCTCCAACAACGGACCCACAGCCATCCCTCGGCAGGCAGCAGCGGCAGCGACAGCGGCGGCAGCGGCAGCAGCATCGACGATGGAGCTCCCTCGAGGGGCGGACGGCGGCATCGCCTTCGACGACGAGTTGTCGGAGGGGGTGGACGGCATGAGCGACGAGGGCACGGTCACGTCAACGGGAGGCACCCAAAACACAAACACAGCCACCCAAGTGTCAGTGATCCTGATCTCAGCAGCTCGCGCGGGTATGGGGAAGTGGGCAGGGAGTCGGTCTGACGGGCCAGCAGAGGTGGACGGCAGGATGGTGTTTCCTTCGGCAGCGAAGGCGGCGGCGGAGGGAGCGAAGGAGGCGGCGTGGGTCCCTCGGACGGCAGAAGGCTGGTTCGAGCTCTTCGGCCAGCACGGGCGCTCAGAGTTGGAGGTCGAGACGGCACACGCTGTCTACAAGCAGTGGGTGGCGGATCGACGGTCGGTAGATGCCGACTTCAACTCGAGGCGGGAAGGGGCGAGTGCGGCACGGGTGGAGGAGTTCTTCGCGTGCAAGCGCGTGAACAGCCGGGTGGACAAGAGACGGACGCGTGAGCGGCACCCGGAGGAGGCGGCGCGACCGCGGGGCGGCCGTGGCGGGGGAGGGGTGACGGACCCCCGGGACAGGAGGGGCGACGGCCAGGGTGGAGGGAGGCAGGGCCGCGACAGGTGGGCAGCCGGGAGAGGCGGCGGCAGGGGTGGCGGCGACCGTAGGGACCGTGGCGGCGGGCAGGAGAGGCAGGCTGCGGTGATCGGAGTAGGGGGCCAGGGGCCCCGTCGGCGGAGGTGAAGCGTTCATGCAGGGAGAGGACGGTGCACGTAGGGTGCAACCTCCTCCCCCCCCCTTCCCCCTCCTCCCCTCTTCGGTAGAGTCGTGTGTATAGTCCGTCTAGGGTGGGTGGTTGGGACCCCCGCGTCCGTTCCCCTCGCGCCTAGGCCCCCAAGCATCATCATCGATTCCAGTGTGTATAGTTTGACCTTCGAGCCGTGGGTCCGGAAAGTCCATTCGGTCCCACGGCGCCTAAACAAACAAATCTGATCGTCCCCCCCCCCGCCCCTCCCCCTTAATAGAGTCTTGCACAGTGTGAATAGTCTTGCCCTTTGGGGGGGTCGGTGGTGTCCGAAAAAGTTCGCCACAAACTCGGAGTGGCACCAGCAGAACGTGTGTGAGAGCCACGGCACCACGGACCCCTGTAAATTCGCTCCCTGATTCCACCATTCCCCTCGATTCCGCCCCTCCTCTGCAGTTCCCTCCCCCAGTTCGAGTGGTTTGGAGGGATGGCCCGCTCGGTCCCGCAAACCGCTCGACAGGGACTGTTTCAACCCTGTTTTTTGCGCGTTCTGGGCCCTGGACTTTTCGAACGGTCGCCATTTGGGGAGAGACTGTAGAAGAGGTCTGGCCCTTGTTGTTCGAACTTGCCAAGTACACGGCCCTCTAGCCTCTAGCCTCTGCCACACGTGGCCAACAGCAACTGTGTCGTTGGCTTCCGCCCTGCATGTCATCTCGACAAGCAGCAGACACCCCAAGAGCAGAGGTGGAGAGTAGCAGTCCCCCGGTTCGCCCCCGGGTACCAAAAAATGTCGAAGGGTAGTCGAGTGGGAATAAATAGGGAGGTCCTCAGGGGGCCTTCGCTACCAAGTGTGACTGAGTGAGAAAAAGTGAGCCACGGCCCACTTCCCCTCACTGGCTGACGAGCTGTGACGAGCAGTGACTGGTAGCGAGGGCCCCCTCAGGAGTGCAATACAACAGCAATACACAGGCAACACACCAGCAACACGCAAACCGAGGCAAGAGGAGGTGGGCGGGGTCATCCTGCGGAGTCTCCAGTTGGCCAGCAAGGCGAACTGTACGGGGGAGAGTGGCTCGGGAGAGTGGCTTGAGCACATGGACGTCTGCAGGCCAGCCTGTAGGAAGATCAGGATGCAGGGTTGCCCCCCTTTTGGGGCGTGAAAGCCTCGCCAATGCTTTCCCTAGTGCCGCGATCGGGCGTGCTGGAGCTGCGCGATGCCTGAGAAGATCCTGCTGGAGCTGATCCTGCCCCCACGTTGCGGCTCTAAGCCCTCAACGGGTAGCCCCTCTGGGTGGTCGCTGCTGACCTGTGCCTGGCCCCTCCCCCTTCGCACAAGGGGTTGACTAGTGTTGCAGGCGGTGGAGTCATAGACAGCACTGCCTTTTGCTTTCACCATTGGCCCTTTCTCTACTTTTTCGGTGCACAACAGAGACCTCTCTTTGTGTCGATGCGTTGCGGCTACAAACAAACCAACAAGCCCCTCCATCACTACAAAGAGCAGTTTTCTGAACCCTAGCGTTGTCCCAGCTAGCTTGTGTTTCCCTTTTGGGCTTTTTCTTTGAGTTTTTCTTTACTCGATCGTTTCCTGTGACACTCTGTGTTTCAGCATTCATTGCAATGTGTAATGTGCAACTTCCACTTCAGGTTCCTTGCACATAACACAAAAGCGGTTGGCGGCTATCAACCATATGCTATTGAAGCAACCAAGCCCCCCGTTTTTGGAGTTATGTACGAGCAATCTGTCACCAGTGTGGTCCTCGCTGGCTAAGTGGATGTCCAGAGGCTGTGCCATTTTGGGCGTGTCGTTTGATGTGTGTGATCTTTTCATGTGTGTTTCTTTCGCTTTCTTCTTTTCGTTTCTTGTCTTGCTTGTCTCTTGTACCTTGTATTCTGTACCAACTAGCCCAGACAAACAACAGCTGCAAAGATTCTCGGTCCGGATGTCCCCAAAAAAAAGACTTCCCTTCCATCCTTGTGTGCGCCCTGTCGACTGGGAAAATCTGGAGGCCTCGTCAAGTTGTGCATGGGTGGTTGGGTGGCGGATGGGAGAGTACAGGCCGTTGAGCCCAGCACGCGTGCATGAGAGAGAGAGGGATTTGAGGCCCCCCGCCCCCAGGTTCCCTGCCCACCTGGACGGACCCAAGTGCCTCACACCGGTTCTCTCCCCACCCGGTGGTCCACCTGACGGGCAAGTGTAAAAAAAAAAAAAAACCCGCAAACCCGCAAACCCGCAAACCCGCAAACCCGCAAACCCGCACGAGAAATGAGCAAGCGTGTTGTTCAGTCGTGAAAAAAAAAGAAAATCTTAGAAAAAAAAATTTCCTCTGCGAAAAACCCTTAGAAAAAAAAATTTCCCTTACAAAATTCTTAGAAAAAAACTTTTTTTCCCCGTACAAAAGTTCTTAGAAAAAAAGTTCAGAATCCTGAAAGTGGGGAACCAGCCCCCCAGTTAGGAACAGCCCTGATCGACACCCGTGTTGTTTTTTTTTTGGTACCCGGGGGCGAACCGGGGGACTGCTACTCTCCACCTCTGCTCTTGGGGTGTCTGCTGCTTGTCGAGATGACATGCAGGGCGGAAGCCAACGACACAGTTGCTGTTGGCCACGTGTGGCAGAGGCTAGAGGCTAGAGGGCCGTGTACTTGGCAAGTTCGAACAACAAGGGCCAGACCTCTTCTACAGTCTCTCCCCAAATGGCGACCGTTCGAAAAGTCCAGGGCCCAGAACGCGCAAAAAACAGGGTTGAAACAGTCCCTGTCGAGCGGTTTGCGGGACCGAGCGGGCCATCCCTCCAAACCACTCGAACTGGGGGAGGGAACTGCAGAGGAGGGGCGGAATCGAGGGGAATGGTGGAATCAGGGAGCGAATTTACAGGGGTCCGTGGTGCCGTGGCTCTCACACACGTTCTGCTGGTGCCACTCCGAGTTTGTGGCGAACTTTTTCGGACACCACCGACCCCCCCAAAGGGCAAGACTATTCACACTGTGCAAGACTCTATTAAGGGGGAGGGGCGGGGGGGGGGACGATCAGATTTGTTTGTTTAGGCGCCGTGGGACCGAATGGACTTTCCGGACCCACGGCTCGAAGGTCAAACTATACACACTGGAATCGATGATGATGCTTGGGGGCCTAGGCGCGAGGGGAACGGACGCGGGGGTCCCAACCACCCACCCTAGACGGACTATACACACGACTCTACCGAAGAGGGGAGGAGGGGGAAGGGGGGGGGAGGAGGTTGCACCCTACGTGCACCGTCCTCTCCCTGCATGAACGCTTCACCTCCGCCGACGGGGCCCCTGGCCCCCTACTCCGATCACCGCAGCCTGCCTCTCCTGCCCGCCGCCACGGTCCCTACGGTCGCCGCCACCCCTGCCGCCGCCTCTCCCGGCTGCCCACCTGTCGCGGCCCTGCCTCCCTCCACCCTGGCCGTCGCCCCTCCTGTCCCGGGGGTCCGTCACCCCTCCCCCGCCACGGCCGCCCCGCGGTCGCGCCGCCTCCTCCGGGTGCCGCTCACGCGTCCGTCTCTTGTCCACCCGGCTGTTCACGCGCTTGCACGCGAAGAACTCCTCCACCCGTGCCGCACTCGCCCCTTCCCGCCTCGAGTTGAAGTCGGCATCTACCGACCGTCGATCCGCCACCCACTGCTTGTAGACAGCGTGTGCCGTCTCGACCTCCAACTCTGAGCGCCCGTGCTGGCCGAAGAGCTCGAACCAGCCTTCTGCCGTCCGAGGGACCCACGCCGCCTCCTTCGCTCCCTCCGCCGCCGCCTTCGCTGCCGAAGGAAACACCATCCTGCCGTCCACCTCTGCTGGCCCGTCAGACCGACTCCCTGCCCACTTCCCCATACCCGCGCGAGCTGCTGAGATCAGGATCACTGACACTTGGGTGGCTGTGTTTGTGTTTTGGGTGCCTCCCGTTGACGTGACCGTGCCCTCGTCGCTCATGCCGTCCACCCCCTCCGACAACTCGTCGTCGAAGGCGATGCCGCCGTCCGCCCCTCGAGGGAGCTCCATCGTCGATGCTGCTGCCGCTGCCGCCGCTGTCGCTGCCGCTGCTGCCTGCCGAGGGATGGCTGTGGGTCCGTTGTTGGAGCCTTCCCCCAGAGGTGTCGCCGCTGCTGCCGCCGCCGCCGCCGCCGCACTCGACGGGGTGCCCCCCACGGGAGCTGCCGAAGGGGATGGTGAGGAGTGGGGAAGGGCCGGCGAGTGCCGGGATGGAGTGGGTTGGGATGGAGTAGGTTGAGAAGAAGTAGAGTGGGATGATGTAGGGTGGGATGTAGTAGGTTGGGATGATGTAGTCTGAGATGTAGGGTGGGATGTAGTAGGTTGGGATGATGTAGTCTGAGATGCCGTCGGAGGGTGGGTGTTATGGGGTGAAGGGAGGGGGTGGGATGTCGAAGAAGACGGGTTGTCGAGGTGTGCTTCACCGCACCACCTGTATGTCGCCGGGGACTTGTCGCGGCACGTGAGGCACACTGCCACCCCGCACTCGCTGCATCCCCAGCACCCGCGAACGCTCACCGGCGTGGTGCACGCCCCGCAGCTCGTCTGCCAACCGACCTGGAGGCTCATCAGCCGCGCAGCTTCACACCCCCGGACGCGGATATCCTGCCCCACTGGGCACGCGTCCACCTCCAGCGCCCACTGCTGCAGCGGCTCGGGCAGGATCACGGGCACAAAGTGGCCCACCGCTGTGCCGTCTGCCTGTCCCGACTCACCCACAAACGCCACCGCCGCCATCCCTGCCGCCCGCCTCGCTGCGCGCCACACTCTGACCCCCTGGCCCTGCTTCCTGAACGCCAGGATGTTGATGCAGAGGGCCCTCGCGAGCCCCCCGAGGACCAGCTCGTCAGCCCACGACTGCAGCCCCGGCCCTGCCCCGCTGCGGCCCATCAGCCGAGCCCACGCCTCCGGCGCCCCCTCCACCAGCGCGCGCAGCCCGGCGTGCGACACCACCGCCTCCACTGCTCGCCTCCGCGCCTCGGCCGCTGTCACAATCAGACTGGCCGGCAGCTGACCGACCACCGCGTCAAACAGGCAGTCGCCCACGGTGTACTCCGCCCGCCACCGCACCTGTCCCTGGAGGGACCCCACCAGGTCCTCGACTTCCAAACACTGTGACACATCCGCGGGGGCGGCACTCTGCCACTGGGCGATGAAGGCCGCCACAGGCTCCGTGGCCGACAGCTCCTGCACGCGCTGCCACCGGTCCGCTTCCCGCTCTCGCTGCTCGGCTGCTGTGCCCCGCACCGCCCCGGCGGGGGTCACTGGCGGCGCGCCCGATGGAGGAGGTGTGCACCCGTCTGGTGACGCGGCCGGTGAAGGTGCTGCCGTCGCTCCCGCCCCACCCGCCCGTCGCTTCTTCGGGGCCGCACCCGGCTCCCCTGCCTCCTCGCACACCTCCTCTTTCACCACCGCCGCCCACCCGCGGGGCCGCCCCGACGCCTGCACCAACCGCAAACGCCCCCTCGGACAAGCGCACGGCAGGTCCTCCCCACCACACGCCATGCACGCCGCCTGCATGCACTTACGGCACCGGAGGTGGAGAGACTGCGGCCCCACCTTCTCCCTGCAAATGTGGCAGATCGCCCCAGCCTGGCCGGCGAACACCCTCTCCATCGGCTCCGCAACGGCCGCCTCTGGCCCCGCCGGCAGCTGCGATGTGTCCACCTCCACGTCGACCCGCACAAAACCCCGCCCGTCCGCACACAAAGCGAAGCGTGTCCGCACCTGCGCCTCCGGCCTCGGCCTGCACACCACTGGCTCCCCGTAGTCCCGCAGGACGAGGATCTCCACACGCAGCACCACTGCCAGCGCCCGCAGCACCGCCATGTCCGCCCATGCCTCCTGTGGCACACTGCCATCTGGCAAGCGTGTCGGCGCCCGCATCCGGCAGCTCCATTCCGCAGGATCTGCCACTTCTGGCCGCAGCTCCGGAGCGTTCAGCACCAACCCGACTGCCTGCCTCCGCGCCTGCTCCAGCGAACACGGCGCGTCACCACCCCTGATGACGGCCTCAACCCCGTCGACTGCTTGCTTGGGGTGTCTGCTGCTTGTCGAGATGACATGCAGGGCGGAAGCCAACGACACAGTTGCTGTTGGCCACGTGTGGCAGAGGCTAGAGGCTAGAGGGCCGTGTACTTGGCAAGTTCGAACAACAAGGGCCAGACCTCTTCTACAGTCTCTCCCCAAATGGCGACCGTTCGAAAAGTCCAGGGCCCAGAACGCGCAAAAAACAGGGTTGAAACAGTCCCTGTCGAGCGGTTTGCGGGACCGAGCGGGCCATCCCTCCAAACCACTCGAACTGGGGGAGGGAACTGCAGAGGAGGGGCGGAATCGAGGGGAATGGTGGAATCAGGGAGCGAATTTACAGGGGTCCGTGGTGCCGTGGCTCTCACACACGTTCTGCTGGTGCCACTCCGAGTTTGTGGCGAACTTTTTCGGACACCACCGACCCCCCCAAAGGGCAAGACTATTCACACTGTGCAAGACTCTATTAAGGGGGAGGGGCGGGGGGGGGGACGATCAGATTTGTTTGTTTAGGCGCCGTGGGACCGAATGGACTTTCCGGACCCACGGCTCGAAGGTCAAACTATACACACTGGAATCGATGATGATGCTTGGGGGCCTAGGCGCGAGGGGAACGGACGCGGGGGTCCCAACCACCCACCCTAGACGGACTATACACACGACTCTACCGAAGAGGGGAGGAGGGGGAAGGGGGGGGGAGGAGGTTGCACCCTACGTGCACCGTCCTCTCCCTGCATGAACGCTTCACCTCCGCCGACGGGGCCCCTGGCCCCCTACTCCGATCACCGCAGCCTGCCTCTCCTGCCCGCCGCCACGGTCCCTACGGTCGCCGCCACCCCTGCCGCCGCCTCTCCCGGCTGCCCACCTGTCGCGACCCTGCCTCCCTCCACCCTGGCCGTCGCCCCTCCTGTCCCGGGGGTCCGCCACCCCTCCCCCGCCACGGCCGCCCCGCGGTCGCGCCGCCTCCTCCGGGTGCCGCTCACGCGTCCGTCTCTTGTCCACCCGGCTGTTCACGCGCTTGCACGCGAAGAACTCCTCCACCCGTGCCGCACTCGCCCCTTCCCGCCTCGAGTTGAAGTCGGCATCAACCGACCGTCGATCCGCCACCCACTGCTTGTAGACAGCGTGTGCCGTCTCGACCTCCAACTCTGAGCGCCCGTGCTGGCCGAAGAGCTCGAACCAGCCTTCTGCCGTCCGAGGGACCCACGCCGCCTCCTTCGCTCCCTCCGCCGCCGCCTTCGCTGCCGAAGGAAACACCATCCTGCCGTCCACCTCTGCTGGCCCGTCAGACCGACTCCCTGCCCACTTCCCCATACCCGCGCGAGCTGCTGAGATCAGGATCACTGACACTTGGGTGGCTGTGTTTGTGTTTTGGGTGCCTCCCGTTGACGTGACCGTGCCCTCGTCGCTCATGCCGTCCACCCCCTCCGACAACTCGTCGTCGAAGGCGATGCCGCCGTCCGCCCCTCGAGGGAGCTCCATCGTCGATGCTGCTGCCGCTGCCGCCGCTGTCGCTGCCGCTGCTGCCTGCCGAGGGATGGCTGTGGGTCCGTTGTTGGAGCCTTCCCCCAGAGGTGTCGCCGCTGCTGCCGCCGCCGCCGCCGCCGCACTCGACGGGGTGCCCCCCACGGGAGCTGCCGAAGGGGATGGTGAGGAGTGGGGAAGGGCCGGCGAGTGCCGGGATGGAGTGGGTTGGGATGGAGTAGGTTGAGAAGAAGTAGAGTGGGATGATGTAGGGTGGGATGTAGTAGGTTGGGATGATGTAGTCTGAGATGTAGGGTGGGATGTAGTAGGTTGGGATGATGTAGTCTGAGATGCCGTCGGAGGGTGGGTGTTATGGGGTGAAGGGAGGGGGTGGGATGTCGAAGAAGACGGGTTGTCGAGGTGTGCTTCACCGCACCACCTGTATGTCGCCGGGGACTTGTCGCGGCACGTGAGGCACACTGCCACCCCGCACTCGCTGCATCCCCAGCACCCGCGAACGCTCACCGGCGGGGGGGATAAAATCCAACTTGCTGCCTTCACGTGGCGCCCCCTGTGATTACCCTCCTTGGAGGGGAAACCAAAGCAAGCTCTGGTATTAAGATCCTTGGAATTGACCTTGGGGGGCCTCTTGAGTGAGTCTCGGGAGAAATCGGACCTGTGCATGGGTCAGGGCAGTGTGCGCGAGCATAAGGCCCTGGGCTGTTCCCTCTGAGTTGCTCTAATTGCATGAGTGGCTTGAGCACATGGACGTCTGCAGGCCAGCCTGTAGGAAGATCAGGATGCAGGGTTGCCCCCCTTTTGGGGCGTGAAAGCCTCGCCAATGCTTTCCCTAGTGCCGCGATCGGGCGTGCTGGAGCTGCGCGATGCCTGAGAAGATCCTGCTGGAGCTGATCCTGCCCCCACGTTGCGGCTCTAAGCCCTCAACGGGTAGCCCCTCTGGGTGGTCGCTGCTGACCTGTGCCTGGCCCCTCCCCCTTCGCACAAGGGGTTGACTAGTGTTGCAGGCGGTGGAGTCATAGACAGCACTGCCTTTTGCTTTCACCATTGGCCCTTTCTCTACTTTTTCGGTGCACAACAGAGACCTCTCTTTGTGTCGATGCGTTGCGGCTACAAACAAACCAACAAGCCCCTCCATCACTACAAAGAGCAGTTTTCTGAACCCTAGCGTTGTCCCAGCTAGCTTGTGTTTCCCTTTTGGGCTTTTTCTTTGAGTTTTTCTTTACTCGATCGTTTCCTGTGACACTCTGTGTTTCAGCATTCATTGCAATGTGTAATGTGCAACTTCCACTTCAGGTTCCTTGCACATAACACAAAAGCGGTTGGCGGCTATCAACCATATGCTATTGAAGCAACCAAGCCCCCCGTTTTTGGAGTTATGTACGAGCAATCTGTCACCAGTGTGGTCCTCGCTGGCTAAGTGGATGTCCAGAGGCTGAGCCATTTTTGGCGTGTCGTTTGATGTGTGTGATCTTTTCATGTGTGTTTCTTTCGCTTTCTTCTTTTCGTTTCTTGTCTTGCTTGTCTCTTGTACCTTGTATTCTGTACCAACTAGCCCAGACAAACAACAGCTGCAAAGATTCTCGGTCCGGAAGAACTCACCGGCGTGGTGCACGCCCCGCAGCTCGTCTGCCAACCGACCTGGAGGCTCATCAGCCGCGCAGCTTCACACCCCCGGACGCGGATATCCTGCCCCACTGGGCACGCGTCCACCTCCAGCGCCCACTGCTGCAGCGGCTCGGGCAGGATCACGGGCACAAAGTGGCCCACCGCTGTGCCGTCTGCCTGTCCCGACTCACCCACAAACGCCACCGCCGCCATCCCTGCCGCCCGCCTCGCTGCGCGCCACACTCTGACCCCCTGGCCCTGCTTCCTGAACGCCAGGATGTTGATGCAGAGGGCCCTCGCGAGCCCCCCGAGGACCAGCTCGTCAGCCCACGACTGCAGCCCCGGCCCTGCCCCGCTGCGGCCCATCAGCCGAGCCCACGCCTCCGGCGCCCCCTCCACCAGCGCGCGCAGCCCGGCGTGCGACACCACCGCCTCCACTGCTCGCCTCCGCGCCTCGGCCGCTGTCACAATCAGACTGGCCGGCAGCTGACCGACCACCGCGTCAAACAGGCAGTCGCCCACGGTGTACTCCGCCCGCCACCGCACCTGTCCCTGGAGGGACCCCACCAGGTCCTCGACTTCCAAACACTGTGACACATCCGCGGGGGCGGCACTCTGCCACTGGGCGATGAAGGCCGCCACAGGCTCCGTGGCCGACAGCTCCTGCACGCGCTGCCACCGGTCCGCTTCCCGCTCTCGCTGCTCGGCTGCTGTGCCCCGCACCGCCCCGGCGGGGGTCACTGGCGGCGCGCCCGATGGAGGAGGTGTGCACCCGTCTGGTGACGCGGCCGGTGAAGGTGCTGCCGTCGCTCCCGCCCCACCCGCCCGTCGCTTCTTCGGGGCCGCACCCGGCTCCCCTGCCTCCTCGCACACCTCCTCTTTCACCACCGCCGCCCACCCGCGGGGCCGCCCCGACGCCTGCACCAACCGCAAACGCCCCCTCGGACAAGCGCACGGCAGGTCCTCCCCACCACACGCCATGCACGCCGCCTGCATGCACTTACGGCACCGGAGGTGGAGAGACTGCGGCCCCACCTTCTCCCTGCAAATGTGGCAGATCGCCCCAGCCTGGCCGGCGAACACCCTCTCCATCGGCTCCGCAACGGCCGCCTCTGGCCCCGCCGGCAGCTGCGATGTGTCCACCTCCACGTCGACCCGCACAAAACCCCGCCCGTCCGCACACAAAGCGAAGCGTGTCCGCACCTGCGCCTCCGGCCTCGGCCTGCACACCACTGGCTCCCCGTAGTCCCGCAGGACGAGGATCTCCACACGCAGCACCACTGCCAGCGCCCGCAGCACCGCCATGTCCGCCCATGCCTCCTGTGGCACACTGCCATCTGGCAAGCGTGTCGGCGCCCGCATCCGGCAGCTCCATTCCGCAGGATCTGCCACTTCTGGCCGCAGCTCCGGAGCGTTCAGCACCAACCTTTTTTTTTTTTGGGCTTGCCCGTCAGGTGGACCACCGGGTGGGGAGAGAACCGGTGTGAGGCACTTGGGTCCGTCCAGGTGGGCAGGGAACCTGGGGGCGGGGGGCCTCAAATCCCTCTCTCTCATGCGCTCTCTGGGCACAATGGCCTGCACAGTTTTTTTTTTTTTTTTTTTTTTTTTTTTTTTTGGCGGCGGGGGGCCTCAAATCCCTCTCTCTCATGCGCTCTCTGGGCACAATGGCCTGTGTCTCATCCCATCCACCACCAAACCTCCCAGGCACAACGAGACAAGGTCTTGACACACATCCTCACTTCCCCAGACCCCGACCGCCCTCTTCCATCCCATGACCCAGTCCGAAGGCAAATAAGCGTGAAAGGTAATGCAGAAGGACAAGAATGGCAGTGACGGTGGATCCAGGGAGCCAAATTTCCTGGATTACTGGTGCCATGGTGCTCATGGGGGCCAAAACCAGGGCGATCTCCTGTAGGGATGGCACTTTGACGAGGCTCCCTGGGTCCGCCTATCGGGGGCGCCAAAACGGGCAACGACGGGGGTAAAAAGGGATGAGGCGGGAGGGCACCTGGAGGGGGGACCCGTGACCTGGCAGAGAAGGTAACGAAACGCGGGGCAGAGGGGCATGCAGTGACGGCGGTGGGTCCTGTGAGTTGGGATGCCTATTCCCTGGTGCTGTGGTGCTCACAGGGCCGGGGACAGGGGGTCTCGTTGAGGGACAACACTGAACTGACTCGCCGGGCCGACCGTGCCTGCCGCGAGGGGGAGTTGGGGGGGGAGGGGGGGGGGGGGGGACGGAGAAGGGGGTATTCACAGCACCTGTGTGTGCTCTACTGCACAAAGGCATCTGGTCTAGGGGGGGGGATCTACCTCCACTCAAAACTCTACTCTATACTCTACGTAGTCGAGCGGGGACCTGCTCCTTGCAGGTTCGACCACTCTGGCCCTCACTGGGTGGCGGCGCCTGTCGCGCGCGGCGCGGCGCGGCGTGATCCCTGGGACGCTGTCCCCGCTGTCGCGCGACGCATGCCCGCTGCGGTGTACATCCTCGAGTTGAGGTTATTGTACAGCCTCTGCTCCTCTCTGTCTTGGAGGCGGACCTTGCAACGCCACGCATGCAGGGCTCGCCTCGCGGACTTGAACTCCTCCTCCGGGGAGCCAGGCTCTGGGGTGAACAGGGCGTCCCATTCAGCCACCGTCTTGGGGACGTCGGCGTCGTCAGCTGGGGTGCCTTTGTCGGCAGCCGTCGCGCTGCGCTTCCTGTCCGGGGGAGAGGCTGACACGTCACGGTCGGCCTTCCGCTTGCCTGTGTGCTGCGACGCTGAGGGGGCTGGTGCGTTCTCGCTGGTGGAGCCGCCCTGCTGCGCGTCGGAGGTGGAGTCGGTGGAGGAGGTGGAGGAGGTGGAGGGCTGAGCGGTCGCGTTCGACGAGGGGGCTGGTGCTGTAGAAGCAGAGGGAGAGCCGCCCGAGGTCGTGTGTGCGTTACCGTCCGTCGCAGCCCCGTCGCCTCCTCGGTCCGGCGGACGGGTACATGTCTCTCCGTCCGACACACAGCCCGTGCACGCTAGGCGATTGCAGCCTATGCATTCCCAGTGGGGCGTTCGGGTGTCAAACGGCTGCTCACATCTGACACACAGCACCGACAGTTCGGCTGTCCCCCCGTCTACTCGGACCATGTGGAGGCCAGCCTCTGCGCCTCGGCAGCCGGTGGAGACGAGGGGTACGGCCGGTGCGAGGCGGAGCACGAAGGACCGCACCTGCTCCGAGATGTGGAGTGGGCTGTAGTGCGATGCCTTGAACTTGACACCCGCGACAGGCCCGTACGGCTTCCTCAGGGGGCGGTATATCCGCGGTGCAGTGTCATCAGCGAGCACGACGATCGGGGAGCCCGTCGCCCGCGCGGCCCCCTGCAGCGTCAGCTCGTCGGCCCACGACGCAACGTTCATGCTGCCGGACTCGCGCATCTGCCGCGCCCACTCCTCGTAGGAGGGCTCCGCCCTGCTCCTCAGGTCAGCGTGGTCGCCGACCGCCTTCACGACGTACTGCCGCAGGCCGTCTGCAGTCGCGCCGGCCTCGCCGAGGAGGAACGTGAGGGCGTCGAAGAAGCAGTTCCCGGGGGTGAACCGGAAGTCCTGCACGTCCGGCATCTCCAGCACGCTCTGCTGCTTCGCGGTGGTGACTCCCGGAAGCGCGTGCTCCCTCGCGGTCAGCCACCGGGTCAGGACATCGTCCGCCGGCTCGGGGGCCGGCCCCGGGGGCGGCGGCGGGGGACCGGCGTCCTCGCTGTCGGTGCTGTCCTCGTCGTCATCCATCACCTCCTCCTGCACCACCGTCGTCGGCTCCGTGCGCCCGCACTGGCAGGGGTCCGTGACGTGCTCGACACAGTCAGGGCAGCTGGCTCTGAGGCAGTGTACACACCTGCCGTGGGTGTCCTGCGTGGAGAAGTCCGCTTCGCAGAACTGGCAGAACTCCGTCACGTCCTGCTCCCCCTCCGCCCGCTCAGTTCGCAGCCGCGGGCCCGCGCGTACGGTAGGCCGGGGCCCAGTCGTGCTCCCGCCCACCAACTCCTGCACGTCCGCCGGCAGGGTGAGCGCCTGGAAGCGGTCGCCTACTCCCCCGAGGGCGACCGCGGTGGCGATCGGCTTGCACCCGGGGTCGCACACTGTCGGCGCGCGGTAGTCGCGGAAGACGATGATGTGCCTCCGCAGCACGCACGCCGCCCCGCGAATGAGCACGTCGTCGGCCCACGTCGCTTCGTCTTCCCTCTCGAAAGCGGACATGCGGCTGGCCCACGCCGCTGGGTCTGCCAGGAGCCCCGACAGTTCGGGGGAGGATCGTACCCGGGCGACGGCCTGTCTGCGGAGTGGCCCTGCCTCCATCGGGGTCCCTGACGAGGCGAAGCCGTCCGCGATGGCCACCAGCGCATCCGTGGGCACCCCCCCCGCGCCACCTCCCCCCAGCTGCTGCACCTGGAACACCGCCGGCAGGAGGTTCCCCAAGCCCCCCATCAGCGAGGTGAAGGACACCCCTACACCGTTGTGGGCAGACCGCCATTCACGCACCAGGTCTTCCGGCGTCGGCGGCTCGCGGTCTACGGGTTTCTGGGCGGGACGCAGGGGCTCGTCTGAGGGAGGGGGCACCGCCTGGTGGCCTTGTCCCTCCGCGTCGTCCGGGTCGGTGTCTTCGAATGCAGCACCCTGGCCGACCTGGTCCGGCTCGAACCTGATGAAGTGGTCGGGGTCCAGGGGTGGGGCGGCCTCCACCTCGACTCTGTCGCGGGCCAGCGACCGGCAAGCCTTCGTAAGCTCCCCGCACTCGAGCAGGGTGGCGCCCAGGGTGTTGTTGAAGGCGGAGTTCACCCTGCACGCGTACTCCTGCGTCAGCTGCACTCGGCTCGCTCCTGTCCGCTCCGCCGCAAGGCGCCCGAGCTTCGAGAAGACGGAGTGTGCCGAGGGGGCGAGGCCGCCGAACAACTCCATGGCGTAGGGGGCGAACACGAGGCCTCGCGCCGCACACGCGTCCCGGTACTGCCGGTTCTTCGTCGCCTCGCCCTGGGCTGCCGCCGCTCCCGTGAAACGGGCTGCCGCCTGCACGTAAGAAGCGGCCACGGGGTTCTTGACGGTGATGTCAATGACTCGTGGCCAGATCCTCCTAGTCACGAGGTCGCCCGGGCGCTGCCCATCCTGCAGGAGATGCAGAGACTCCATCTCGGGGTTCGTGCCCGCCTCCTGTGCCAGGGCGAACAGGGCGTCCCGGGTGGCGTCGTGTCTGCGGGTTAAAGCCCCGCCCTGGTTGCAGTCGAAGGCGTGGGTTCCCATCTCGTCCAGTTCCCTGCCGCACTTCTCGCAGACGGTATCCGGCTCGAAGAGGGGAATGCCAAGGCGGGCGCGTGACACGGCGATCATCTGGCGACCCTCGATGCGGCTGTTCTCCGAGAGCTTCCCCCCGAGGAAAGCGCCGGCGTGGGGCAGCGACAGCGATCGCAGGCGGGCTCTGTCGTGGGCGTCGGACTCTTCGAACAGCTCGCGGTACTGGCGGCTGACGATCGCGCGGGAGAGTTCCCTCTGCTCGACATCCCCCACGGGGGCTTGCGTGGGGTCGCGCCGTTCGTCCTCGTCCACAGCGTTGTTGTGAGCGAGGCAGGTGGTCTCCCATCCCTCCTCATCCCACGTGAAGTTGGGGTCGAGCTCCCGGCACAAGGAGTGGCCGTTCGCCGTGGACGCCAGGGCGGCTGCATGCCAGTGTTCGGCGGCGCGTCGAATCCCCAGGCCCCCGAGCCTCACCGGCATGGTGGCCTGCCGCATGACTGATTCCGGCAGCACGTCGTCCTCGAGGGCGAGGATCCGGGCGAGGCACTTCTCCACGGAGGCGTCGCTCTTCCGGAGGTACTCCGTAACCCCCTTGTGTCCCATAGCCCTCATGTAAAACACGAGGCGGGCGAACCCCTCGCAGTGGCGGAGAAGGGCGAGGCCGACCTGCTTGTCCTGGAGCTTGGCCAAGGCGTCGAGGTACGGCTGGAACTCCAAGAGCTTCTTGTCCATGTAGCTCTCGCAGAAGGCTGCCGACCCGATCGGTGCGCCGAGGAGGGTGAAGTTGCGGCCCGCCCTGTACACGATGCCCACCTTGTCCTCGTCCTCGGGGAGCCGTAGGGAAAAGCCCTCCTCTTCGAGGGCCTCGAGGGACTGCTCGCAGAGGTCGATCAGCTCGCACTTGCTGAGTTTAACCTCCAGCCCCCTCTCCGTGCTGGCCTGGATGACGTAGTCGAGGGCGGCTCTGACGGCGCACGCTGGGCCCATGATCACCCCGTCGTCGAGGTAGAACAGCGACCCGTCGAGGTCCGTGCGCTTCTTCAGCTCCTCCGCAATCTCCTTTATCCCCAATGAGAAGAGGAGGGGCCCGAGGGGGTCGCCTTGCTGCACCCCACACGATGAAGACACCACCCCTTCGCCGTAGGTGAGGGTGGAGGGGGAGTCGTAACACCACGCGACGAAGGGCAGCAGGCCGGGGATGTGCCTCTCGACGACCTTGAGGAAGGTCCCGCGGTCGATCGAGTTGAACGCGTTGGCGTAGTCGATCTTGAGGATCACGGCGTCCTCCTTTTCCCTCGAGCGCTCCGCGTACTGCGCCACTACTGACGCCGCGGCCTCCAGCCCCCTCTGCACAGCTACCCCAACTTGGCGACCCCGCATGAGGATGCGCCGCGCGTCCCCCTTATGACGCGTCGAGAGGAGTTTTGCGGCGAGGCGTCGGAGCGTCTCTCCGCAGGCAATGGGCCGAACGTCCTCGTCACCCTTCACCAGGGCCGAAAGCTTCGCGCCCCCGAGCACAGGCATCACCTCCTGGGGCACGGCACCCTTGACCATCCGGTTAATGACCTGGGTGAGCATGGCCGTCGGCTTGGCTCCCAGCGCATCCTTGCACTCCAGGGCTTGGCGGACGTGGTCTGGACGCAAACCCATCTGCCCGCCCGACGACCCGTTGGGGAAGGACTTCACCGCTCGGAAGACGTCAGCCGGCGTGAACGCCTTGCACTTCTCCGCGGGCACGGTCCGCTCCAGGTGGACCGCTCCACCCTCCGGGTGTTTGCCCTGCAGCTTCTTCAGGGTCTCCGTCGTGCTGGGGGCGACTTTGGCCGGGACGAGGTGCTTGTGGGCTGCTGAGACCCGGTTCTGCCGCGCCAGTTGACCGACCCGCCGCTCCCATCTCTCCTCATCGGACAAGCGCGGCGGTGCGCTCCCGCGGGACCCCGTGCCCCCCTGGCGCTTGCTGGCCTCGCGGGCCTCCTCCCAGAGCGTGGCGTACTCGCCCCTCTTCCACCGGTCGAAAACCTTCTGGCGCTCGCGGAGGGTGACCTTGCTCTTCGCTCCCCCCATCCTCGCCGAGCGGAGGAGGACGAGCGGGGCCATGAGGAGGATGGTCCACGCTGCGACGGAGTTGCGTGCGGCGGTCTCCCGTGCGGCCTCGCTGAGGGCCGCGGTCCATGCCTTGACGAGCGGCTTTGGCACCTTTTCCCAGACCCGGATGTTGTGCCGGCGGAGTTCCTCGACGGAGGGGAGTTCCCCAGCCGGGATGTCCGCCCCCACGGCCTGCGCCTCCGGCTCGGGCTCGAGGTCTTTGCGGCAGGCGGTGCAGGACTGGTGGTCTCCAAGCGTGATCACCTTATCGCACTTGAGGCACTGGGCGAATTTGAGGGCCCGGAGCGTCCCCCTGCTCAAGACGTCCCCCTTCTCGAGGTGTCGGTTGAGGTGATCCTTCATCGACGTCGGCAGGATGGGGATGCCCGCCTGCATGAGGGACGTCCTGCAGGAGTCGTGCGGGCAGTACAGCCTGGCAGTGGAGCGCTCGACCAGCTTTGACCCCACGTCGAGCTCCTCCTGCCCCTCAGCAGTCTGCAGCTCCGCCATCCTCGCGTTGGACCGCGTGAGGAAGGCCGGCTCGGCTCTGTTGACCAGCCCGTGCAGCTCGGCCCGCGGGATGCTGACACCCTCGAAATGCTGCCCCGTCAGGGCTATCACCCTGGTCTTCTGCAGAAGCTCCTTGTCGGGCACCTTCGCTGGGCGGATGGAGACGATGGGGTGCTCGCCGCCCTGGACCACGACGATGTGAATGCTCCACACCCTGGCCGCGAGTTGCAGCGCGAGGTGATCCATCCAGCTGCTGGGCCTGGCGAGGTTGGCTGCATAGGCGAGGTGTTGGGCCTTGTCTCCGCCGAAAAGGTCTGTGAGTGCCTGCAACTTCTTCGCAGCCTCCGAGAGGTCCTGGCGCCTGAGTGCGATGTCTGCTGCGGGGACCCCGATGGCGAAGAAACCGCAGTCGCCCTGCGCCGCGTTGGGCACGCGGGTCGCCCCGAAATCCCTGAGGAGGTCATCAACCGCATCCCTCTCGCCTTGCGCTTCTCCCATGGCGTCATCGTCGTCAGCGCCACCGCGCATCGCGTCGCATGGGATGTGGGCGCCTTCCGTTGGTCCGCCAGGGGTATCCCGCAGAGCCGGGCTCGGCTCAGTCCAAACAGGGGCGTAGTCGGGCAAAGGCAGGGCCTCCAGCTTCCTCCGCACCCTGGTCCGGGCCGCCGCGAGGTCCGGGAGGGACGCCCTGGGGTCGTCGGCGACATGTCTCGTCAGCACCCTCTCCAAGGTGTCTCTGGCCAGATCCTCGCGGAAGACGAGCCAGTCGAACAGGATCTCATCTTGTCTGTCCCAAGCCAGCCGCCCCCCTCCGGTCCAACGCGTGCCTGGGAGGGACGAAGGGGAGTGGAGGGCCCTCGCGTGGAGGCGGATGCCCCTGACGGCCCGGCGCCTCAGGCACATCGGCCTCGCGGGACGCCGGGCGACCCAGTGCCGAGGGCGGCGTGACATCCCGTGACGGCGCGGGGCCCGACCACACAGGCGCGCCACTACGGACCAGCAGTCCCTACTCGCTTCGCTCAGACCCCGCCTGCACGCCGACACCGCCGCCCTCGCTAGGCCCACCCAGCTCTGGGGAGACGCGTATGACCGGAGCCCCCACATGAGCGGCCTCCACATCGCCTGTCGGAGGAGGGACCAGATCACCCCTCGAAGGGAGGGGGGGGACGTCCCGCGCAGGCCTGCCCGCTGGCGACTGGGGGCGCGACGCTTCATCGCCGCGCGGCGGACTGCCCGAGCCCGCGGCCGTCTCCACTGCCTGGGGAGGCGCATCCGCACCCACCTGCGCCTCTCGCCGTCGTCCCAGCCCTCTGCCAGGGCGCCAGGGGGTAAACCCCAGCCACGAGCAGTTGGGACGCCCGAGCTGCACTCCGCTCCAACAGGAGGGTCCCCAGACCAGCCCCGACATGCTGGCATCCACGTACCCTGACTAGTGGATCGGTCCCCTGCCGGGGCACCGCTGGCGTTGTTTCCCTGCTGGGAGTACAGCTCTCCCTGCTGCTCAGCGGCTGGGGTGGTGGGGCGGCGGGGCGGTGCGTCGGTGGGGGCGCCGGGGGCGAGATCCCCGCCTGCCCCACTATCCCCGATTTTCCCCGTGATGGCAAGGTGCGGTGACACTTGGGCTGGGGGAACGTGTGAGGAGGGGGGGCAGGAGATGAGTGGATGGGGCACGAGGGAGTTACATGGTGCGAGGTGGGGACTGGGCCCGCTATACTCGAAAACCCCAGCTTGCCCCTCCACCCCTGGTGCACTGGGGGGCGGAGACGGAGGGGGAGAACGTGAGAGACGGAATGTGGGGGGATGTTGCGATGCGATAAGGGGGAGGGCAGCGGGGGGAGCGTGGGACTGAGCGGGTGGGGGGACAAAAAAGCACGGGAGTCGGGGGTGTGGTATATTGGCCCTTCCCTCCCCTGCCCCATACTGTCCTAACACACCCTCCCACCCGAACGAGTCCCCCCTGGGGGGGGGGAGGCCTCCCACCACCCGCCCTGACCCCCACGCCCAGCCGACCCCCCACATGACGTGAGGGAGGGGGTTGGGGCGGGAAGCTGTCACCCGCCCTGCTGCTGCCTCTGCTGCTCCCTCTGCAACGGTGACCGCCGCTGCCTGCACGAGGGGGGGCCGCGACCCTTCCGCAGCCGTCGGGGAGTGCCGTTGGGGGGTGCATAAAGCCGGTGGGTCAGACCGGTGTGCTGTTGTTGGGGGGCCCGTGTGGAACCCACCCTCCCCCGGCCCTGCCTGCCCCGGCGCTGCCGACGCCGCCGCTGCCGTCGCTGCTGCTCTCGCCGCTACCGGGGGCGGCCCGGGCTGCACTCGTGCGGGGGGTTGCGACCCCCGCGCTTCTGCCGCTACCGGGGGCGGCCCGGGCTGCACTCGTGTGGGGGGCTGCGACCCCCCCGTCTCCCTCGCTACCGGGGGCGACCCGGGCTGCTCACCGTTCTTCCGGACCGAGAATCTTTGCAGCTGTTGTTTGTCTGGGCTAGTTGGTACAGAATACAAGGTACAAGAGACAAGCAAGACAAGAAACGAAAAGAAGAAAGCGAAAGAAACACACATGAAAAGATCACACACATCAAACGACACGCCAAAAATGGCTCAGCCTCTGGACATCCACTTAGCCAGCGAGGACCACACTGGTGACAGATTGCTCGTACATAACTCCAAAAACGGGGGGCTTGGTTGCTTCAATAGCATATGGTTGATAGCCGCCAACCGCTTTTGTGTTATGTGCAAGGAACCTGAAGTGGAAGTTGCACATTACACATTGCAATGAATGCTGAAACACAGAGTGTCACAGGAAACGATCGAGTAAAGAAAAACTCAAAGAAAAAGCCCAAAAGGGAAACACAAGCTAGCTGGGACAACGCTAGGGTTCAGAAAACTGCTCTTTGTAGTGATGGAGGGGCTTGTTGGTTTGTTTGTAGCCGCAACGCATCGACACAAAGAGAGGTCTCTGTTGTGCACCGAAAAAGTAGAGAAAGGGCCAATGGTGAAAGCAAAAGGCAGTGCTGTCTATGACTCCACCGCCTGCAACACTAGTCAACCCCTTGTGCGAAGGGGGAGGGGCCAGGCACAGGTCAGCAGCGACCACCCAGAGGGGCTACCCGTTGAGGGCTTAGAGCCGCAACGTGGGGGCAGGATCAGCTCCAGCAGGATCTTCTCAGGCATCGCGCAGCTCCAGCACGCCCGATCGCGGCACTAGGGAAAGCATTGGCGAGGCTTTCACGCCCCAAAAGGGGGGCAACCCTGCATCCTGATCTTCCTACAGGCTGGCCTGCAGACGTCCATGTGCTCAAGCCACTCATGCAATTAGAGCAACTCAGAGGGAACAGCCCAGGGCCTTATGCTCGCGCACACTGCCCTGACCCATGCACAGGTCCGATTTCTCCCGAGACTCACTCAAGAGGCCCCCCAAGGTCAATTCCAAGGATCTTAATACCAGAGCTTGCTTTGGTTTCCCCTCCAAGGAGGGTAATCACAGGGGGCGCCACGTGAAGGCAGCAAGTTGGATTTTATCCCCCCAACTCAAAAAAAAAAAGGCTGCTCACCCGCTGGGGGCGGGAGCGCCGCCACCAGCAGCGCCATGAGGGCCCACTGCCCTCGCCTCCTCGCGTGCCCACGGCCAGGCACGTCTCGCGCCTCCATCGCGACTCGCGCTCGCGTGTGTCGGGGGTGGGAAGGGGGGGACTGGGAAGGGAGGGGGGAACAGAGCCCGAGGGACAAGCGTCCCAAGGGGGAGTGGTTTTTTTTCCGGACCGAGAATCTTTGCAGCTGTTGTTTGTCTGGGCTAGTTGGTACAGAATACAAGGTACAAGAGACAAGCAAGACAAGAAACGAAAAGAAGAAAGCGAAAGAAACACACATGAAAAGATCACACACATCAAACGACACGCCAAAAATGGCTCAGCCTCTGGACATCCACTTAGCCAGCGAGGACCACACTGGTGACAGATTGCTCGTACATAACTCCAAAAACGGGGGGCTTGGTTGCTTCAATAGCATATGGTTGATAGCCGCCAACCGCTTTTGTGTTATGTGCAAGGAACCTGAAGTGGAAGTTGCACATTACACATTGCAATGAATGCTGAAACACAGAGTGTCACAGGAAACGATCGAGTAAAGAAAAACTCAAAGAAAAAGCCCAAAAGGGAAACACAAGCTAGCTGGGACAACGCTAGGGTTCAGAAAACTGCTCTTTGTAGTGATGGAGGGGCTTGTTGGTTTGTTTGTAGCCGCAACGCATCGACACAAAGAGAGGTCTCTGTTGTGCACCGAAAAAGTAGAGAAAGGGCCAATGGTGAAAGCAAAAGGCAGTGCTGTCTATGACTCCACCGCCTGCAACACTAGTCAACCCCTTGTGCGAAGGGGGAGGGGCCAGGCACAGGTCAGCAGCGACCACCCAGAGGGGCTACCCGTTGAGGGCTTAGAGCCGCAACGTGGGGGCAGGATCAGCTCCAGCAGGATCTTCTCAGGCATCGCGCAGCTCCAGCACGCCCGATCGCGGCACTAGGGAAAGCATTGGCGAGGCTTTCACGCCCCAAAAGGGGGGCAACCCTGCATCCTGATCTTCCTACAGGCTGGCCTGCAGACGTCCATGTGCTCAAGCCACTCATGCAATTAGAGCAACTCAGAGGGAACAGCCCAGGGCCTTATGCTCGCGCACACTGCCCTGACCCATGCACAGGTCCGATTTCTCCCGAGACTCACTCGAGAGGCCCCCCAAGGTCAATTCCAAGGTTTTTTTGTTTGGGAAGAAGTTATTGGCCCAACCAGCCCTCCCGACTCTGCCCCCCCGCAAGATCAAGAAGAAGTTTGGAAAGGGGAAAAGGGATGGGGGAGAGGAGGGAGAGGGATGGGTTTTTGAAAGGGGAGGGGAGAACCCAACCGACCCAACCGACCAGGGGGGGGGGGGAGCGCGAGTGTGTATACCAATGAAGTACAGAAACAATGAAGTACAGAAACTGTAGCTTAAGAAATCGTTGGTACCAACCCGACATGAAGTACAGAAACTGTAGCTTAAGAAATCGTTGGTACCAACCCGACATGAAGTACAGAAACTGTAGCTTAAGAAATCGTTGGCACCAACCCGACTGCCTGCCTCCGCGCCTGCTCCAGCGAACACGGCGCGTCACCACCCCTGATGACGGCCTCAACCCCGTCGACTGCTTGCCCCGTCGGCATTGTGCCCCCCAGCTGCCGCAGCTGGTACCAGGCGGGGAGACTGGCTGCACACCCCTCCTGCAGACACTGCGCTGCGGTCTTCTCCCCCCGGGGGTCGCATCTCTTCCGCCACTGCGCCACCTTCACGTCGAAGGCGCGCTCCTCCGCTGGCGGTTCGGGGTCCGGTCCAAACTCCCCCTCGCTCCCGTCCTCGTCTTCCCCACCTGTGTCATCTGGCGGCACCTCCTCCATCACCACCCCCGGCATCAGGTCCCCGAACTGCACGTACGTCGCAGGGTCGATCACCGGGGTCGCCTCCAGGCACACCTGCCTGCGTGTTCCCCCTGCCTGAGAGCACAGCTCCCCACACGCCAGGAGGGACAACCCCACCGCCTTCTGGAACGCCCAGCCCATGCTCCGGGCTGCTTGCTGGGCCAGCCCCACCCTACCCACGCCCAGCCTGGACGCCCCAATCGCCACCAACCTGTTCATGATGGAGGCCGCGCGCTGCCCCCAGCCTCCAAACAGTTCGATCACAAAGGGCTCAAAGGCCAGCCGACCTCCTCGCACCGCCTCGTCGTCCCGGTACTTGCGGACCTTGTCCGCTTGCCGACGCGCTGCGGCCCCGCCCACCGTCCGCGCCGCCAACTGGACGTACGACGGCGCCAGAGGATTCACCACCGCGACGTCGATCGCAGTGACCCTGCCGTCCATGAACCCTTGGCGCAGAGTGACATCCCCTGGGCGCCTCCTGTCCTGCAGCAAGCCGGCGGTTTCCCGCTCCGCACCCAGTCCCACCTTGCGGGCCATCCCCAGGAGCGCGTCGGCCACTGCCTCGTGCCGCAGCACCGCCCCCCCGCCCTTCTCGCAGAGCGCGGCGTGTTCCCCATGAGGATCCAGCACCCCGTCTCTCCCACAGCACCCACACCGCTCCAGCGATCCGAACAGCGGCAGCCCCATCCGGAGCCGTAGCACCGCCTGGAAGGCTTGCGCGGGCATCGCCTCCCAGCGGCCTGGGCTCCCTGTCAGCCATGCCCCACACCCCCTCAGCAGCTGCGAGTTCAGCCTGGCGCGCGTCGCAGCGTCTGCACCCTCCATCAGGGCGTTGTACCCTGCCTCCAGGATGCCGAGGGACAGGGTGCGCTGCTCCGGGGCTCTGACTGGGGGTGCATCTGGGTCCACCTGCCACCCCTCTGCCACCATCTCGTTGTACGAGAGCGCGGTCCGCCGCCAGCCCTCCGCGTCCCAGACGAAGTTGCGGTCCAGCCTGCGGCAGAGCCCCGCAGTCCCTGCACTCGACGCCAGCGCCGCCGCATGCCAGTGGTCCGCGGCCTTACGGACACCGAGGCCGCCGACCCGCACCGGGAGCGACGCCTGCAGCACCGCCTCCTGGGGGAGACACTCATCCTCGTACCCCAGGAGCCGTGCGAGGCTCCGCTGGACCCGCGCGTCGTACCTGTCCAGATACTTCGTCGCCCCCGTAGCCCCTATAGCCCGCATGAAGAAGACCATACGAGCAAACCCCAGGCACTCCCGCAGCAGGACGAAGGCGGTCTGCGAATCCGACAGCTTGTCCAGCGCGTCCAGCGACCTGACGAAGACCTTGACCCGAGCCTGCATGTACTCCTCGCACCATGCCGCGTCACCAATGGGGGCTCCGAGCAGCTCGAAGTTGCTCTCCCGGATCCATCGGATGCCCTCAAGTGGCGATCCCTTGGGCTTCTCCTTCACCTTCAGGCCCCACCCTTCCCATGTCGCGAGGGAGTGACCCGCTATGTCCACCAGCTCACACTTGTCCTCCCGGACCGTAAGCCCCATGTCCCGGCTGCGCCGCACGATGTGCTCGTACGCTCGGCTCACCGCGTACCCTGAGCCCATCACCACCCCGTCATCGAGGAACCACACTGTCCCTTGGACACCCGGGAGTTGTGCCACCTCCTCTGCTATGGGCGCGATCGCCAGGGAGAAGAGCAGCGGCCCCAGGGGGTCCCCCTGCTGCACACCACATGCTGACTGCAGGCGTTTATCCCCAAACTGCAGGTTCGTGGGTTGCGTGTAGCACCACGCCACCCACGGCAACATCCCCGGGAACTTCTCCTCAACCTGCTTCAGGAAGGCTGTGCGATCGACCGCGTTAAACGCGTTCGTGTAGTCGATCTTGAGGATGCACGCGTCCTGGCCCTTGCTCCTCGCAGCGAAGTTGGCGACCACCGCCGTCGCCGCCTCCGCCCCCTGCCGTACACCCACCCCGACCTGCTTACCCCGAAGGAGAATCGTCTTCGCCTCGTCCCGATGCCTCGCCGCGATGAGCTTCGCCACCAGGCGCCTGATCGACTCGCCACACGCGATTGGCCGCACATCCGCGTCCCCCTTGCGGAGCGCCGTCAGGCTCGCCCCCGCCAGCCATGCCCGTGTCGTGTCCGGCGCCGCCCCCCGCGCCAACCCGTTCACCAGATGCGTGAGCGCCGGGAGGGCACGTGCAGTCGGGTGCGCCACCGCCGCCTTCAGGTGATCCGGCCTGAGCCCGAGGGAACCCCCTGCGGACCCCGTGGGAAACCCGTTCACCGCCTTCAGCACTTCCAGCGGGGTAAACGCCTCACAAAGTGCTGGGTCCACCTTGCCGCACTGCGCCGGCTTCCCCGTCGGGTGTTTCTTCTGGAGCTGCTGCAGCGTCTCGTCCGACTGGGGGGCGACCGCATCCGGTGTCAGAGCCTTCACCGCCGCCGACGTGCGGCCCTGCGCCGTCAACTTCTGCACCCGCCCCTGCCAGCGCCGGTGCTCCTCCGTCGGGTCCCCCTGCCCCGCCGGGGGCCGTGCTGGCTCGCCCCCGGGCTTGCGCTTCCCCGCCTCCGCAGCCCACACCTGGGCGTGCTCCCCCTGGCGCAGCCTCCCGATCAGCAGCCGCCGCTGGCGGAGCGTCTGGGCCTTGCGCGCCTTGCCCATCCGCTCCTTCCGCAGCGCGAGCTGCGGCACCATGGCGAGCACCCGGTACGCCGCGTCCGTCTGCGTCGCTGCCGCCTCCCGGCACGCGTCCCGGAAGCACGCCGCCCATTCCCCCTGCAGCTCTCTGGGGACCGCCTCCCACGTCCGCACCCCCGACTCGGCGATGCGCCCCCACTCCGGCAGGCCCTCGTAGCGGCCCTGGGCCGCACTCGGCTCCCCCAGCTCCTCGGCCTGCACCTTCGGCTCGCAGGCCCGGCACACCTCCGCCTGCTTGCGCTTCGAGTCCGTCAGCGCCATCACCGTGCTGCACACCGCACACGTGCGCAGGCCCGACTGCCGCAGCAGCTGCTGCATCTCCCGGGGGGAGATACCGTCCTCTTCCACATGCTTGTTCATGTGTTTGGTGAGGGACGAGCGCTGTATCGACGACCCGCCCCTCACCAGCGAGCGGGAGCACGTGTCGACCGGACACCAGCACTTCGACGTGGCGACCTCGACTAGCTTCCCCGAGATGTCCACCCCGTCGCCTCCCTCGGCCGGCTGCTCTCCCGCGTTCTGCGCAGTCAGGGTGGTGCGCTTCGCAGCCCGCTTCAGCTCTGCTAGCGCCGTAGCGGACGCAACGACCTTCTCGTAGTGGGTGCTCGCCAGTGCCACCACCCGCAGCGGATCCCCCTCCTTCCTGCCCGGTCCCCTCGGCGCTTTGGGGCGCGGCTTCGGGACCGCCCCGATGAGGAGCGTGGGCTGCCCCGGCTGCACCACCAGCACCTGGAAGTCCCCCTCACGCGCCGCGAGGTGCAGGGT
Source organism: Rhynchopus euleeides (assembly GCA_963210315.1). Lineage (NCBI taxonomy): Eukaryota > Euglenozoa > Diplonemea > Diplonemida > Diplonemidae > Rhynchopus > Rhynchopus euleeides. Next base: position 2,260,365 of record OY723283.1, read on the forward strand.
GAGGTGGTCCATGTGCCTCTCCGCTCGCACCCCGCATAGGTACTCCGCGTATGCCTCCGGCGACGTGAAGAAGCCCTTGAGGTTGGGCTGACTCGCAGCCAGCGTTGCGATCGCGTCCCGCTCGCTCTGCACCTCCTCCTGCTCGTACCCTAGCGCCAGGTACCCACAGTCGTGCTGCGACACGTTGGGGACCCGGGATGCTCCGACCGGCAGGATGGCGTCCACCGCCCGCATGCTCTGCCCCTCGCCCCCACCGCTCAGCGCGTCCGGTGCCAGCGCTACGCAAGCCGCTCCGTCACCGCTCGCATCCCAGACCAGCCGCCCCTTGCCCATCAGCCTCGTCGCCTGCGCTTCCGACGCAACCGCACAGGCAACCCCCGTCTCCGACGGCGCCAGCACCACCTTGGGGTACCGGCGGAGAGCCTCCCGCGTCTTGGCCCGGTACGTCGGTGCTGCGTACACCACCGGGAGGTCCCCGCCCTGCACCCACACCACCACACACTCGCCCGCGTCTGCCCAGCGCTGCAACGCGCCGTCTGCCACGACCAGGTTGTCCCCTGGTACACAGCTTCGTACCCCAGCTGCCTGCAGGACCGGGAGGGCCTCCTCCGGTGGCCCGTCTGGCTTCCAGCACTCCGAGGGCACGTGCGCCACTCCCGGTCCCGGCCCTGGGCAAAGCACCCCGTCCCCCCGGCGGGCGCCCCCGAACACTCGCACCCCCATGAGCGCCGCCCGCCGTACCAGGCGACGCCCTCCTCCCACCCACCACATCGACACCGCTCGGCTCGGTCGGCGAGCCCGCCATCTGCGTCTGGGCTGGCGGCCCTCCCGAGGGTACGGCTCAAAGAGCCACCAGATGCTCAGCTGCGCACACGCCATGAGCAGCCACGGACCCGCGGCCCCGCACAGTCCCGTCACCCACCCGCCTGCTGCGCCCGCTGCCACATCCACCCAGGCGAGGCCCTCCACTCCCCACGCAGGCAACAGCCCCATCGGGTCCGCCACTCCCGCCAGCACCACAAGCATCCACAGCGTCAGGGAGAGGGCCTGCGCCCCACTCGGCCACCACGCCATGTGAGCGCGGAGGGTCGCCCACCGCGCACCCAGCCACCCCGCACTCAGCAGCACCGCGCCGCTCCCCTGCAGCCCCTCCCAGCCTCCTGCCTCCGCCTCCACACACGCCCCGCACCAGAGCGTCCACCCGATCCACACCAGCTGCAAGCGGGCGACGCGGAGGCGGCCCTCTGCCATGAGCCCCCAGGCTGCTCGCCCCGTCACCTGCGCCACCCATGCCACACTGGCTCCCACGTCGCCGCAGAGCAGCGCCACCCCCGCCACCATTGGCCCCACGATGCCGCTCCGCTGCGCCGCCCACCATAACACCCGGAGTAGTCTGGCCCGGCCGTGAATGCCCCACCCTGCCCCACAGGTGCCGTCGTCGCCGCTGCCGCAGTCCCACGAGCACTTTATGTTGGGGTCCTTGCAGGTCCGACCGTCACCCCACGGCTTTGCCACGGCCTCATCGCGCGTGCATGTTGTCTTCACCCCAGTCACTGTCACTGTGTTGTTGACCGCGCAGGTGCAAGTGGAGCCCTTGAGGTCGGAGAGGGTCGGCTTGGGGTCCGCACACGTCTGTCTGCCACCACACCTCCCCCCTGGCCCGCCGAAGTTCCTCAGGCCCGACCCCGCAATGCTGTAAACCTCCCCGCTGCTACGCTCCAGCACTGTGGCGCTCCGCAACCCTTTCAAGTCCCTCACACGTACTTTGCCTTTGTCGTCCCCAGTCGCCAGACGCCCACCGTGCGTCCTCGCTGCCCTGTACACGCTGCAGTCCAACATGCACCCCACCTCCTTCGTTGATGTCAGCTGCCTGCAGATAGTGTCGTCAGAATAGCCCGTTGCCCACCGCGTCCCGCCGACAGGGAATGCAGTAGAAAAAGTCCCGTTGCTGTGTGCCAGGCCCGCAGCAGTGATGGCGCCACATGTAGTGAGGTGCCCGTTGTCGTAGTGACCCGCAGCACGCGGCGTCTCACACCCCGTCCGTGCGATGCGGTATGTATTGTTGCGATGCATCGATGAGAAGACTGCTGGTGTCCTGACCCTGAGCCGGCGTGGGGCTAGCTGGACAGCGCTCCCGTTCGCGAGACCCGTGTCGGCCACGCTGGCTTCGTTGCTGTTGTTGTCCCCACCGACCCTCCCTGCCACCACCCGGTCACCACCCCAACGGGGGGGGGGCACCCTCCCTGCCACCACCCATTCGCCACCCAAAGGGGGGGTGGCCCAGCTCCCGTTCCACCTCCCACCCAATCCACCCATGGGGCCCCCAAGGGGGGAGGGGAGAGACACAGGCAGCGGTACCGTTGGCCTGGTCCCTCGGGGGACCTGGCCCAGCCAACTCGCGGGGACCGGGGGCGACCCGGGCTGCCACCCCTTCCGCTGCTGTCGGTGGGCTGGGGCACGGCCCGGCGGCCTCACCGTTAGCGGAACCGCCGCTTGCAGCATGTTGGGGGGACGTGGTGGGCGTGCCGCAACCACTACTTTCCCGCGAGAGGTGCGCACTGCCGGCGGGTGAGGCCGACGCGCTCCCCTGCCTTGCAGGCAGGGTGTCAGCAGAGGCCTCGCACGAGGCCCCTGCTCCTCTCGCCTGGCGCGCCCCTCGTCAGGGGCGGCCAGCCCGCGCTCTCCTGCGACCGGGGGCGACCCGGGCTGCGCTACCGGGGGCGACCCGGGCTGCTTCTGCTCCAGCGGTGCTGTCGTCAGCACCGCGAGCGCCACCACCGCCAGCGTCGCCCCCATCTGGGCCTGCCATCGCCTGGGCGGCTCTCGCCCTTCCATCGCTCGTGCTCGTGGGGTTGGGGGTTGGGGGAGTGGAGGGGGATGGATGGTGGGGAACAGAGCCCAAGGGACAAGTGGCCCAAGGGGGGGTGGGTTGTTGGTTGCAGTAAAATGAATCTAAGGCCCAACCAGCCCTCCCGGCTCTGCCCGCCCACAAGGTCAAGAAGATTGGAAAGGGGAAAAGGGTGAGGGAAGGGGTGGAATGGGGGATGCCCAAGGGAGGGGGGGGGGGGGGGGCCCAACCAAACCCAACCGACCAGGGAGCACGAGTGTGTATACCAATGAAGTACAGAAACTGTAGCAATGAAGTACAGAAACTGTAGCTTAAGAAATCGTCGCTTCC